>NDGN011453639.1:0-34950 GCA_002564285.1 Tympanoctomys barrerae
CAGTAGAATAAGTGCTTGCCTGGCAAGCGCAGGGTCCTGAGTTCAATCCCTGGTACAAAAAAAATAATAATAATTCAATGAATGTTATTTTGGTGGTTCTTTTTTTTTTTGTGGCCGAACTGGGGATTGAACTCAGTCAGGCTCTTGAACTTGCCAGGGAAGCACTTATTCCACTGAGCCATCTCCCCAACCCCTTATCTTAGTGGTTCTGACAATTGAACCTAGGGTCCTCACACTGAACTACATGCCCAGCTCATTTTCATTTTGAGACAGGATCTTTCTAAGTCACTTTCTAAGTTGCCAGGGTGGGCTTAAGTTTCCACTCCTCCTGCCCCAGCTCCCAGAGTGCTGGGATGACGAGTGTGTACCACTATGTCTGGTTTGCACGCATATGACGGAGTGCCTGCCTTGTCTCAGCAGCAAACAGATCAGCCATGGCCTCTACCCTCTAGGGCATTCACAGTATCCCCATTCTCTAGAGTGGCTTCGTTGGGAACTTCATGTACAGTGTCACTGCTGTCCTAGAGAGGTTTTCCTAACAGTCATACAACCGCAAGCAAGCAATTTCATACCGTGCATCTCTGAGGAAATAGCCAGCTAAGCTCGCCTGTGTGAGGTCCCAGGTTCCATGAAAACACTGCAGAAAAAGGAAGAAAGAAAGGGAGGGAAGAAAGGAAAGAAAGAAAAAAAAAAAAAAAAACCAGCCAGGTTAGTACAGCCAAGGCAGTTAGCAGAGTGGCCAGCCCCAGCGGGCAGCCCCAGCTGCATGGTGCGTGTGTGCGTTCGCTCAGTGCTGGGTGTTCCAGAGCAAGTCTGGGCGGCCCAAGTGGCCCAGCCAGGGAGCAGGTTCCCATGGGAAGGGAAGGCAGGAGCAGGGACCGCTGCAAACACAGCAGAAGTGGACAGCGAGCAGACGCCGTGGTCTCACGGTGACCTCACCACACAGCCAGTGTCAGGTGGGCCATGTAGAATCACCCATTCAGACCACCACAGACTCCTCACAGGGGTCTAGCACCCTCCTTAGCACTCCATGTGCACCCGCAGTCACTCACAAGGTGGCCAGGCAGGGTGTGATTGGGGCAGAGCGCCCTCCTAGTGTGTGTGAGGCTCCAGGTTCCATCAGCTGAAAGGAAAGCTGATTCCCAGGGCCCTCCTGGGTTCTTGTCATGCACTGGTCATCTACAGCCAGGGTGTCCTCAGCGCTTTCAGTGCCACAGCTACAGTCGCTGGATGAGGGACATGGGGCTATGCAATCACAGAGGGGCCCCCAGCGGGGCCCCTACCTTCCCTTCACACTTGTTCAGGGACAGATCCTTCTCTGCTTGGGGCCATCTCGTGGGCTGTAGCAGCAGCCTGGCCTCCACCCTGCTGGTGTGACCTTCAGATAGTGTGAGGCGTCTCCCGGGGTACACAGGCCCTTCCATGTTGGTTCCTTGGATTCAGCGTCTCTTCCCTCTACCTTAGTCAGTGGCTGTGTTCAAGGACATTCTCAGAACAGGCTCCTTGCCAGGCACTCTGGGAGGCTGGTGGGAGAGGAACACAATTTTGAGCCCAGCCTAGACAATTTAATAACTTAGCAAGATCTTGTCTCAGATTTTTTTTGGGGGGGGGCATGGCTTAATTTGCCCTGAGGGCAAGGCTGTCACAGCGTGTGGTGCTGATGCCAGAGATTGAGCCAAGGCCCCTTGCACCTGCCTAGGTTTGCAGCAGGCGCTTTAGACCACTGAGCTATCTCACTAGCCCCCAATTATCTCAAAAAAATTTTTTTTTAATTTTTTTATTTTTATTTTTTGGCAGAACCGGGAGTGAACTCAGCCCTTGTGTTTGCCAGGCAAGCACTTACTCTATTGAGCTATCTCCCCAGCCCCTTCAAAATTTTAAAAGGGCTGGAAGTGAGCTCTGTGGGAAAGCCCTGGCTTCAATCATGTACTATCTTGCTTCCCCCCTCAAAAAAAGCAGGATACCCAGGCCCACAGCAGCCTTTAGGGACCCAGAACTCATCCGTCAGTGTAGGCCCATCAGGAGGCCAGGACCTGAGGACTGGGTTGGCCTCAAGGTGTGGAGAAGGAGCAGCCATCCTAGCTGTCACATGTCCTGTATGGCCATGGCCATGGCCCCAGTGCAGCTGAGGTGAAGGCTGCCACCTGAACTTTTCTGCGCCCTTGCCCTCTCCCTCCAGGATGGTTCTACAGGGAATGAGGCAGGCCTCTGCAGGCCTAGCCCCAAGCCTGGTGCCAGCTGGGGAGACCAAGTCCTGGTGGCGGAGAACCAGCCAAGGTAGGCATGGGATGGGAGGGAGCATGCATTCTGGTTTTCCCTACTGGGCTTCTGAGCAGTGGGACTTGGCTTTCAAATTGTCTGTGTCCCCCTGTGCTTCAGAATGATAGGTGACCAGTGATCTGTACCCAGACGAGGAGCCCCAGAGCCCTGGGATGCCTCCCCCACCCCTACCCTGGGCACTTCAGCTGGTTCTGGGAAGAGGGGATCTTCTAAAAGAAGGTCTCATTCTATTCATGAGCCCCGTGAGGCAGGAAGGGACCCAGACAGTGCTAACACTGCAGGCTGGGGTAACTTGGGGCTGCGCCTAGCTCTGGCCCTAGGCAGATACTGTAGGGACCCTGACTTGTGTCATCTGTCCTGGCACGGCCCCCCCAGATGTGCACATGGCACGTGCATGCCCTCCCTGCTCTCCAGAGGCTCCACAGTGTGACCCTCTTGGGTCTGCCCTACCCATCAGGGCTGGTAACATCCTCCCCATGGCATGCACTTGAATTTGTCTCACCCATCAGTTATTCACAGGCAAGCTTGTTTCCATCCGGTGGGTGTGGGGGACGGGTTGTGCACAGCCTTGGGCTCCTTTGTGCCCTCTCCTGCAGAGCAGCCACACCCCAGCCTCTATGCTTAGTTCCCTTGGTACCATTCTGTCACCAGAACACTTCCACATAGCCATTCGGTGCAAAAGGCATTTTGGGCACAGTGACCCCTCCACATTTGCCCAGAGCAGGCAGATGTTGCAGCCTCTCTGGGCCTGTGCCACCCTGCTGGCCTTGGATGTCTGGGAGCCCTAAGGAAGGAGGAGCCTGGGGCCTGGCAGGTGGCCGAAGGAACACATGTGGCCTATACCCAGGCCAGCCAGTGCCTCATGGTAACCAGAGCAGGTGTAGCAGAACCAGGATCTCTGTAGGGCCCACCAGCCTGCACAAGAGCCACTGACAGGGCCACCCGGCTCCTGATCCTAGAGAGGCTTGATGACAGCAGCTGGTGGGGAAGAGATTGGAAAAGCAAGGCCACAGCAGCCAGGGGCAGAATTTAGAGAGGCAGTGATGTGGAATTGGTATGGCTGGAGGGAAGATGGGGTCCCAGTGGTGTGGGCATGGGATGCCTAGTTCAGCCCTCCTAGCTACCAGTGCTGCATGGGGTCAGGCTGCAGGGATGGGAGGTAAGGGATCCACAGGGGCTGCAGTGGTGCAGAGCCGCAGATCCCAGCTGTGCTGCAGCCGTGGGGGTTGGCCCATCCCACATCTGAGGACTGCTGGGGAGGGGAGGCTAACTTCCTGCCTTTGTTTCCTAAGGATGGAGGATGCCTCCAGCACAGTTTGCGGCCTCATCGTGGAGCTTTCTAACCTCAAGTAAGGGCTGGGCTCAATCTTCTTGGTGTGGCAGAGGGTACAGAACCGTGGAGGCAGTAGGGGAAGCCTGGGGCTCAGGTAAACTGAGGCAGGACTCCTGTACAGACCCTGGCTGTCTGGAAAGGGTGGAACAAGCCCGCGTGGTGGTGGTGGGGTTAATAGGAAACCAGGTGCATGTGCAGTGGCACCATGACTGACCTACCCCAACAGCATATGTCCCTTCTGCCCCCAGCCGGCTGATCATGAGTGCTCACCGTGATTTAGAAGCCTTCAAGCGCCTTGGCTCCAGGAAGGCTCGGCCTTCACCCTGCCTGGCAAAGGGGGCTGGGCCCAAGTCCTGGGGCGAACAGCCCTGGAGGGATCTGTAGGCTTCTCTGCCACCGCTTTCCTTCAGCTCCCACCTGGTGTTTCGTTTCCAAGATGCTCCAGGAGTTCCTAGAAATGCCCTCTACCAGCTGGAAGCCAGCCTCCCAAAGACAGGGGAGCCCCAGATAGAGTGGGGCCTCCTGTGGGGGCCAAGCATAGGTAATGCTGTGAAGCCCAGAGGCAGCTGCTGGCACTCCAGGAAGTCCGTTGAATGCTGTGTCTGAGGCTTGTCTGATTTGTAAAAGGTTAGATTTGCAGTTTCTTTCCTAGAGGAACACAGGGCCCCCTTTGTTGGTTGTATCTTCCTTTTCCCCCCACTTTCCATTTTATTTCTTCCGGGAAGACCAGTAATAAAGGATGTCATGAGACTTGTGTTCTCTCTTGGCTTTCTGCCACAAACCTCTCCCTATAGTCTACTCCTCGCCTACCTCCTCTTCTCCAACCTCACATTTTGAGGCCTCCACAGGAGCTGTAGACTATTCTGTCCCGAGCCCTAAGAGGGGTGGCACACATCCCGCTGTCTACAGCTACCCTCTGGGACTCGTGACTGGCACTTGCAGGAGCCAGTGGCAGGCTGGCCCATCCTGCCAGGGACCAGCTGCCTCCGGGCCTCAGCCAGCAAGGAGAGCCCCCTGGGTGGGATGACTGTCTCTCCTGCCTGTGGCTCACACATCCACTTCCCTCCTTGCCCCAAGATCTAAGGCAGGGGGATCCAGGGCCATACCCTAGTGTTCCCCAAGCCTAGCCACTCTGAAATGTGCAGTCTGGAGGTGTTTCCAGGATCCCTGAGGTCAGGAAGGAGCCCACTTGTTCCATTTGTCCCAGCCGCTCCCAGCCTGTGCCAGCTGTCTCCAGGGGCTTACTCCCTCTCCCACCAAGCTTATTCTCTACCCCATTCCCAGGATGCTCAAGTTCCCTTCAAATCAAGAAGCTAGACAGACTTTTGAAGCCTGTTTCCTGTCTGCAGTGCTCAAACCTTGAGACTCTATGGGCTGATGGACCCGACTGCAGTCACAGAGGTGGGGACCCCTGCAGTCAGGTCAGTCCCCTCGAGAGCACACATACACACTTCCACTACCAGACTCCATGACACATACGGAGGCCCTACTACACTGGGGACCCAAGCTGATGTAAATACTGTCTGAAGAGACCCTTTAAGGAGGGCAGAAGGGGCTGGGGCTGACTCCCCCCCCCCCAAAGCAATTTGCAGAGCGCTGACAAAAAGGACTTCCCACTGTGAACCTCAGGCACCAGGCTGGGGCACCTTCTCTCCTGTTGGCACTCCAGGAGACCCGAAATTCAAAGAGCATTAAGGGGCGGGACTAGGAGGTAAAGGGGTGCCTGCCCAAGCTCCTCTAGCCTCAAGGCCAAGCACTAGAAAGGTGAAGGGCGAAAGCATCTCAAGAGGTGTTTATTGAACTTGGGGTGGGCAGGGCCTTCAATATCAGGGCAAGTCTTGGGGGGGGGGGGACGCGTCTCTTGAAGTCTCGCTTCTGCCAAGCTGGGTCTCTGATGGAAGCAGCGCCCTGTCTCCGCGCCATCCTCCTAGACGGACGTGGTGGGACTGCAATCGGAGGACGAAGGTGCGGTCGCCTTCCCAACACCTTTGGAACCTGGAGGAGAAAAGCAGGGAAGCATTGTAGACACAGTGACTCGCGCTCCCCAAGTACCGCAGTTCCACTTGGGGTCTGCCGGGCTCAGGCGCCACCTAGGGGCCGTTCCTCAGATCTTGTGATACTCCTGGACCAAAGCGTAGAACTTTCAATTTCGAAGGCTGTGCTGCCCCCTCGTGGCCTCCGGGCTCCGGGGATCAAGGGAGGCCTCCAGCAGTCTCTTAACTATACGGTGAGACTGCTCCTCAACCCAACGCCCTGAAGAGACAGCAATGGTTCCCGTGCCCACAGATACAAGGGGAAAGGGATGCCAGTCCCCATCCCCAGGCCCGGGCCTGGGGTAGGGACTGGCATCCACCACTAGGGCAGGTTGACGCAGGAGGTGGCAAGTTTCATCCCAGTCTGAGCAACTTAGACCCTGTCCCTCCCCGGTAAAAATGGGAAGAAGGGGGTGCCCCGCTACTGATGTAGCACTGCAACAATGGAAAAAGCTCCATAAAGCTGGAGGAGTGGAAGGAGGAGCCGTCCAGACCCCCCCCCTCCACCCCCAGGGGCTCCCAGCCCTGTGGGGGAGGGCAACACCTGCCCTCCCCTGGGGGGCCGACTTCCACACCGCCTTCTCCTTCAAAACCCCACACACCTGATCTCCACTGCCCTGTAATAACCTCAACAACCTGTCCCGGAGCTGTGGGAGACACAAATGCCAAGGCCCGTCCAGACCGATGCAGTCTGTATCTGTGCCACACTGTAGGCTGAGGAACCCCAGGTAGAGCTGAGGCAGTAGGAGGCGGACTCCAGTGCTGTGCCTCATGGAGAACAGGGTTGCAGCCAGCCACTGTCCCAGCCCACTCCTCTCTCCTCACCCAGGAGGCCACAGCAACCTCCTCTTTCTGAAGGCTCTACACCCTCAGCTGCGACCCAAAACACTGCTCAGCCCTCCTCCTACACTCGCTCCCTGTGGCTCCCTAGTGCCTAAGTCTGCTCCCTACCCTCCAAAATCAGGGATAAGCCCAAGGCCTTTTCACCGAGCTACATCCCCAACGTTTTCTAGTCTTTATTTTGAGATGTTCTTGATAAATTCATAAATTTGGGCTTGTGAATTTGTGACCCTCTTGCTTCACCATCCCAGAATGCTGGGATTCCAGATGTGCCCCACCAGGCCTAAGTCTAAATAAACTTAAGAGGTGACCCCCCCAGGGACCTTCTTGCCCTCCCCCTGAACTCTGCTACCACCCCCACCATCCAGACACACTCTAATTTTTATTTATTTATTTATTTTTTTTTGTGGAACCAGGGATTGAACTCAGGCCCTTGCCCTTGCCAGAGAAGCGCTTATCTAGCCCCGACACACTGAACTTCATTCTGGCTTAGTCACCTTCCAGCCCTCTGACAACCACTCTGCCATCCACCTGTCCCCTGACACAACTGGCCCACAAAATATTTGGCCAGGAGCTGACAGGTGAATGCAGACTGCAGGCAGGCTGGGTAACTCCTCGGGGCCACACAGCACCTAACTGCTACTGTGATCAGGTAGCCATGTAGCTGCTGGTGAACGGCAGTGCTATGCCTGCCCCACGGTCTCCTAGCAGATTTACCCCACGTCTGAAGAAACATGGCATTATCCCAGTGGGCCCAGAGAGGGACAGCAGCTTGCCTAAGACTGAATAGGAGATGCCAGGTCCCAGGTTCCCTGCCATGGCAGCCCTTCTGGACAGTTTTGTTGGGTTTTTTGTTTGTTTTTTCAAACAGGGTCTTGCTATGTACTAGTCCAGGTTGGCTTTCAACTATGTTCAAGCCATCCACCTGCCTCAACCTTCCAAGTGCTGGGATGACAGGTGTGCAGCACCACCCTGACCCAGATGCTGTTTTAAACTTCATAGACGCTCACACACACGCCCTATAAGGTGAGTGCTCTGGTCACTACACAGACCTCAAGGGGCTCCACCACCCACCAAGTCCCCTCCACCTGGGTCCCCAGCCACCTGCACAGGCACCTGCTGTTGCTGCTGCTGTTCCTCCTCCTCGGCGGTGGTGGCCGGTGTCCTGTGTCTTCCCCTTGTCCGGCCGGGCCACCCTCTTGCCAGCTGAGTTGCGCGTGGTGTAGCTATAGACAGAGGTGTAGCCCTGGCCGGTGAGTGGGCAGAAGCGGCGGGTGTGGGCACGCTCCCGGGTGGCCCCACACTGGGGACACACATAGTCACGCAGGATGGGGCACAGCACCCTGCCGGCCTCATCTTTCAGCACATGGGACTGGTAGATGGCCCGCGATTCGCCATTGTGCTTGCAGAAGGAGCACAGCCGCTCGGGGGTGGCTGTGACTTCTGAGTTCAGTTTCTGGCTTGCTGGTTCTGGCGCCAAGGTCTTTGAAAGCTCATGCTGGGGACCCACCCTGGCCTCAGGCTCCTCTTCCCCACGCAGAGCCCCAACCAGCTGTGCCAGTCCCAGGTAGTCAGTCCACAGGTCAAAGGTGCCCATAGCTGCTGCCCAAGTGCCAGACAAGAGCAGAGGGAAGAAACCCTGCCTGGTCCAGGAGCCCCTGCCCCTGCTTCCTCCTCCTCCCAAGAGCCTGCTCAGTCTGAGCTGCTCCTCTTCTTTTACCTCTAAGAGGGCTGGGAGGAGAGGAGGGGCTGGGGGAGGCTCCAAAGGTTGCAGGGAGGCATGCAACCCCCCCACTCCATTTCCCAGGGTCAAGGGGAGTCCTTGGGAGCCATGGGGACAGGATGGTAGCAGGGGGCATGCACAACTCCCACACAGGGCCAGGTCACAAGGGGAGCTGTTGCTAGCGGGAGACCTCCCCTCCAGCCTCCCCTGGGGTGATGCCCTAAAGATAGTGCTGAGGTGACCAGCAACTTAGTAATTCCTTTCTTCCCCTCAGCTCTTGGAGTCAGGCAGGCTCTGCCTCCGGCTAGCTCTAGCAGGAAGCAGGGTGCCCCTGATTCTGGGACTGGAGAAGGGGCTGACCTCTCTCCTGGAGTGTTCACACCTCCCGTCTCCTGTAAACACACTAGGCTGGGGGGTTGAAAAGACAAGGCTAGAAGAGGAGCTCAGGGCCAGGACTAGGCAGCAGGGGAGGAGGGGGTGGGATGGAAACCCCTGGCGTGGGAGGGGTGGGCTGGCTTGGGCAGTTAGTTCTGCAGGTTCTGCTGAAGGGGAGCCCTCATCACCTGCAGCCCTCTGACCCTTTCCAAACAAAGGAGACCCCAGGATAGCCTCAGGAGCTGAGCTGTGTTCAGGAGTGACCCAGCTGGGACAGACCCCTCCAGGCACCCAGATACTTGTAGCACACCCAGGATTTGGTCACTGGGAAGAGGCTGAGCTGCCTACACATGCCATTCATCATGCCATCCATCCATCCGTCCATCTACCCATCCACTCAACTATCCACTGTCCATCCATCCTTGCACCCAACCACTCATCCATTCAACCATGCATCCATCCACCCATTATCCACTCAACCATTCACAGGCCTAGCCATCCACCATCCACCCATCATCCATCCATCCATCCATCCATCCATCCATCCTCCATAGTGCATACATAATTCATTCACCTATCTGGCCATTGAGTCATCAAAGAAAACTTTATTGAGTAAAACTCACCGGGGTGGCCCAGTAGATAGCTCAAGAGAATAAGCACTTGCCTGGCAAGCACAGGGTCCTGAGTTCAATCTCCGGTACCGCAAAAAACAAATTGGGGGAGTAAAATTCAACCATGCCCTTTCAGAAAGGGGTTCTCAGGCTCTGGGTCCCTAGCCCAGGATTCTCCCACACCCAACCCCTCCACATCTAATGTGCATGAGATCATACATCCCAAGCTGGGCCTGGTAGCACATACTTATTCCACTCAGCACTATAAGGAGGCTGAGACAGCAGGAGCCCAAGTTAAGGAGCCCAGCTTCGCTAATTTAAGGACCTAGCAAGACCCTATCTCAAAACAAAAAGTAAAAATAAATAAATAAATAAAAAGAGCAGGGGATACAGGTTAGTGTTGAAAACTGGGTTCAACCCCCAGTACTAGAAAAAAAAAATCACAGACACCAGCTTTTCTCCCCAGGGATGAGTGTGTGGGGCAGGGTCTGGGTGGGTTCTGTCCCCTTCCCCCCAATCCCTCCCAGGCTGAGTATGGCCCAGCCACAGTGACATTCATCCCCCGGTGGGTCTGGCCTTTGTCCTTACAACCCACCGACAACAATGAATGTTGATTGTGACCTTTGTTGTGGCCCAAGGGGTAGGGTTTCCCCAGATCTGGAAGGTGGGGATCCGGACAGAAAGACGGCAGTTCCAGGCCTCGGGGTCCACTCAACGGTCGATGGTTTGCCTGAGTCGTCCAAACTCACCGACAGGTTGAATGTTCCCCCAAACCCTTGGCAGGGACCCAGGCCAGGTGATGGGGACACCAGTAAGTCAGTCAGCAGTTATGAACTGCCAACTTTGGGCCCCTACATCTGGGACCAGCAGGAGACAGTGGCAGGCAGTATTCAGGTGTTGGAAGGAAGCCCCTCCCTGCCCCGAGGTGCACCCCCCTTCCCGCATTGGGAGGGGGTCTGAGACCACAGGGTCTAGGAAGGAGAGAGGAAGGAGAGATTTTTCCAGTGGCCCCAGGAAGTCTGGCAACCCTCCGGTTCTGGCCTGGGGACAAGGCTGTACTGAGAGATAAACAAGTCATTTTAATACAATGTAATGCTTTCCTGTGCTCCTGCTCAATCCGGATAAACAGCCATTTTAATACAATGTAGTGCTCTCTGGGCCTGTTTAATACAACGTAGTGCTCTCTAGGCTTTCACCTGTGCCGCACAAGGTTGTTTATGGAACACCCAGCAACCACCTCCCAGGGACTGTGGAAAGTCCTTGACTGGACTCGGACTGACCCGAGGGAGGAGTGGAGGGAGGGGAGCAGCCTGACCCCCCCCCATCCCCTCGCTGCTTCCTCCTGTCAAAGGGACCCAGCCCCCCTCCAGGGGCTTCTCAAGGATGAGTACCCAATCCTCCCTGTCCCCAAGTCTTCTTCCCAGCCAAGCAGTGCCAAGGTCTAGGGACTCCTCAGGCCAAGGGTCATCTTTCCTGGTGGCAGACTGCATGTCTAACTAGCGTGGGCTAGGCTCAGGGTTCCATCCCTGGAGCCGCAAAATAAATAAAAACCTTAGTCCCCCTTGCTGCACCAAAGGGCACAGTATCTCCAAAGAAAGTTCCTGGCATGATCCCAGAGCAGATCAGGAGCCTCAGGCACACTGACATTGGGGGGACCCCAAAGTACCCGAGTGCTGTGGAGACGTAGCACTACTGAGGTACCTCTGCAGCCCCTGTGAGCCACCCACTGCAGCTAGTGTTGTTCCCAGGAGTGTCCCACGAGAGCTTGTATAGGGCTGGCCCACCCAAACAACCCGCATGGGGGACTATAAAAACCACTCTGGTCACACAAGGTGGGGGTGCTCTTTCAGGGTGATGGCCTTCCGCTCAGGGCTTTGACCTTGTCCAGCCGAGGGAAGGAGGTTTGGCACTGGGGTCCCCCCAAGCCCAGAGAGTCCAGGGAAACAGGGTGTGAGCGGGCAGAAGGCTAGGAGGGGCTTGGCCGGGGGCGGGGCTTCTGGCCGAGGGCGCGGTAACGTAGGGACGTGGTGGATGTGGCCTGGGCAAAGGCGGTCCCAGCCCCGCCCCGTCCGCCTGTCTCTTTGTCCGCCTGTGTCGCGCAGGCTCCCCGCCCTTTGCGTCTGTCTAGGTCTGCCTGTCTCTTTGTCCCCAGGATCGCAGTCTGAGTCTGACTGTGCTTCCTGAGTCTAACGGGGTTCCCGCGCTCCGCAGCGTATGCCCGCCTGCCGCTGTCGGAATTGGCTGAGAGCACCTGGCCTTGAACTCCCGACCTTCCCCTGTGCCTGGTGACTGTCGCTGCTGTCACACCCCTCACTCCTTCTCTGAACTCACTGTGGGGACCCAGGGCTTCCAGGGGCTCCTGGGCCAGTATCAGGCCCAGTGTCCTGGGCCTAGACGGCTCTGTCTCCCACTTCTACCCCTGGGCACTGATGCACGGCAGATGTCTTTCAGAGCCCCACCAGGAGCCCCTTATCCCATCCCATGGTAACTGGGCAGGAAGGTTGGCCTGATGCATCTGTTCTGACCAAGCATGGCGTCACATGCCTGTAATGCCTGCACTCAGGAGGCTGAAGCAGGAGGATCTTTTGGAGTTCAAGGCCAGCCTGGGTTATATAGTGAGTTCAGGCAAGACCGCCTCAAAAAAATTAAAAAATACTGAGTCCTGTACTGTGTGTACCAGAGTGCACTTATCTGTGTGCGTACCTGCATGTGTGTGCATCGCACATCCAGTAGAGAGGAGGCCGAGGGAAGGGTGATCAGGGCCTAGAAGACAAGGAGCCCGGTCTGGGTCACAGACCCAGGCTGTCTAGACCAGCAGTCCAGGGTTCCTCGCTTCACAGACACCTTTGTGGCCTCTTAGGTTCCCATGCTGTCCTCCCAAGCCAGCTCTCAGGCTTCCTTTTCAGCTGTCAGGTCTATCACGCCAGCCCTCAGAAGGGGCTCATCAGGCCTGTCCACCCCTCGGGTGGCAGCGGACAGGGAAGAACTGGATAGAAGGCCAGGGCTGGAGGAGGTGAAGAGGATCCTGCTCCTCATGGGTTGAAGCTGGGGGCCACGGAGGAGCTGGATGCATGGGAAATTCAACCAGGCACAGTGGCCCACTCCTGTATTCCCAGCACTCTGGAAAGCTGAAGCTGGAGGACTCAAGTTCCAAGCCAGCCTGGGCAACTTGGTGACTTAGCAAGATACACACACACACACACACACACACTAAAAAGGGCTAGAGATGTACCTTAGTGTGAAGGCCGTGGGTTCAATCCCTAGTACCAAAAAAAAGTGGCTGGATGGGAACACCTCTCCTGAGGCTCCTCATGCAGGGCTACCCTGACTCCAGATCAACGTGGGCTCAGTCTGCCTGTGCGTGTGTGACTGGTGACCTCTCTCTGAGGGCACTCTGCCAGGCTGCTCAGAGTTCTGTGGATGTGCAGCTGGGTGTGCTCTATAGTGGGTGGCTGTCTCAGCTACAAGTGTGTGTGTGTGTGGTGTGTACATATGGGCTTCTGTTTGTGTGTGCATGTCAGTGTGCTGTGGGTGTTTGCCAGGCTAATTGTGTGTAACTGCAGGTCGATGTGTGATCCAGCATAGTAGGTGTCTAGCATCTATTGTTCTCTCTGGGTGTGACAGTAATATGTGTGTCAGCTGTGGATGGAATCACCCTGGTCCTACTCCTCACTAAAATGTCAACTCTAGGAGCTTTGGATTTTGCCATAATTCACAGCTCTATCTCCATGGTTAAAATTGCTTGGCACAGAGCAGATGCCTAATAAACAAGTATTCTCCTCAGGAGGCTGAAGCAGGAAAATCCACAAACTGGAGGTTGCCCTGAGCAATTTAATGACTTAGCAAGATTGTCTCTAAATAATACAAAGGACTGGAGATGTAGCTCAGTGCTTGTCTAGCATATTAGAGGCCCTGGCTTCCACCACCAGTACTGCCAAAGGTAAGCATTGTGTCTGTAGCTATCTAGGTAACTATTTTTTTTTGTTATTTTCGTTTTGGTACTGGAAATCGAACTCATGACCTCTTGATTGCCAGTCAGTCACTGTGCCATTAAGCTACAACCCCAACTTCGTAATAATTTCTCTGTATTCAGGTGCTGCTTTTCAGTGAGGATGTCACGCACCAGTGTGCTCACCAGTGAGGTATGTCTGTGTGTGCAGTACTGCCGTAGGTGTCCAAGTTTCTGGATACAGCATCAAGTGCTAGGGCAGGTGATCACAGGTGTAGGTCCTTGAGGTGTTCCTCTGTCAGTAGCAGTGTCACTGCAGGTGTCCAGAAGAGTCAGTTGTACCATGGACAGCCATGTGTCAAAGCGTACAACTATTTTGATGGGGGCTTTCAAGACCCCAGTAACTTTTAGGTGCGTAGGTGCACACCATGTAATCCCCACACTCAGAGGCAAAGGCAGGAAGGTCACTGGAAGTTCAAGGCCAGTCTGATGAGACCCTGTCTCAAAAAATAAAACCAAAGAGGATCCCAGTGATACACTCTCATGTGTTGGCATCTCTGCGCACCTTATACTGTGTGCTTTTGAAGGAACACAAATGTGTCTCTGTGTGTTCGAGTTGTGTGGATAGAGGTGTCTGTGTACCTGTGTTGGCACCTTAGGGGTCTGTGGTTGTCGGTTCCTCTGGGCAACAGTATGTGGGTGACCATGTGACAACGGGCATCCACGTTTCTGTGTCTATTCTCTGCACAAGCCTGTCCCATACTGTGACCACCATTGGTAGGAGCTGCCTTCTTCAGTGTGGCAGTATTTTCTTGGGCATGTCTGCGCTGGACGTCCCAGCCCTTGTGAGTGATGTGTGTGCCCACGTGGCCATCTCTGTGGGTGACTGTGTATCAGGGCTCCTTAAGGTGGCCAAAATATTCATAGGGACACTCTGTGCCTTTGTATAGTGCCTGGCTTTGGGAGGTCTTCTCTATCGGTTTGCAAGTATATCTGTGAGTATTGGAGGATGGAGAGGGAGGAAATGGGGGCAGAAGGGAAACTTCTCTTCAGCCCCAGTAACCTATGCGGTGTCTCTTCCCACAGGGCCAGCACTCCAGAGCGAGGTCCCTGTGGAAGGTGCTCTGTCGCTGAAAAAGGGTTCCTAAGCAGTGTCCTGGGCCATTCCCTACCCCCTTTAGGGCCAGTTTGAAAGGTTCACAAAGCCATAGCCTCGGTCCTACCCTGGTGTCCGTAGTGACAGCCCAAGCGACAACCAGGCCCAAGCACCGTGAACTTGGCTGGGGACGCGCCCGGGCTGGGCCTTTCCCCGCCCTGCGCCCCGAGAACAAAGCGCGCGGCTGCCAGAGCAGGGGGGTCCCAGGGTCAGGGTCGGGAGCCCCGGCCTTTGCTGCACCCACGACCCCGACCCCAAGTGCGCCCCGCGGGCCGCCCTGGCTGCCTGTCCCGGGAGGCCCTGCTGGGGTCCTGGAGGCCTGGTCGCCTCGGAGAGCCCCGTCCCCTCACGATCCCCTCCTCCCTGTCTTCTCCCCGGGCCACAACAATGGGGGGCGGGGCGCGGGCCGAGCAGGTGCGCTGGGGACCCCGCCCAGCCCGCCCAGCCGCCCCCGGCCCCGCTCACCTCGCCGCCCCGCGCGGCTCCCGCTTCTCTCCACGCCGCGCCCGGAAAAGCCCCGAGCGGCGCCGGCGCGGAAACTGCATCTCGGCGGCTCCGGGCCGCGGGCGGGCGGGGCGGGCTCGGCGCCGGCTCGGACCCAGCGCGGCTCCCGCCTGTCTCGGATCCGCCGTGCCCGCGCCCCCGCCCGCCGGCCGTGCGTGCCCCGGGCCAGCAGCCCCGCGCCCCGGACGCACGCAGGGACACCTGCGGGGCACCGGGGACCGGGGCGCGGGCGGGGACCCAGACTCACCCGCGCGGAGAACGGGGGTGCAGGGGCTCTCAGTCGCCACCCGTGGGGAGGGGCGCGGCAGGACAGGCGGGTCTTGGGAGCCGGCCACTCCGCGGAGGGACACCGGGGAGCCTGACCTATGCAAGGTGCTAGGAACCCCAGGGGCAGAAGGGTTCTGCACACCTGGAGCCCAGGGGCATAGACAGATCCAAGGCAAGCATGGCCTCTGGATAACCCAGCACTCAGGACACCTAGCACACAACACGCCTAAGGGCAGCACGGTGTGCGTCGACAGTGATGGCTGGGACTGATGCACATGTACAGGGAGCCTTCCCCAGCCGCACAGCTCAGAAGCAGAGGATAAGGCTCAGAACTCCTCACCACCACCAGAGTCCCCAGCAAGTCCCAAGAACACCAGAGGAGCCCTGGGACACAGCCAGAATCTAGGGACACTTGGGGACACGGACCTGGGGCCATTGGGCGCGGGCCAGACACAGGATGTAGTCAAGTGAGCCGTACACTGGTGAGGGGCTCCCAGGATCCTCCAGAGATGCACACCCACAACCCTTATGCACTCTCAGGCCTCCCATGCACCCCAACACACAGCCCTGTGACAGCCTTGGCCATCAGTTGTCCCCTTGCTCGGAGGCCCCTTGGTCCCAGGCCCAGACCTCTTCGGAGCCAACTCTCCCCTCTCTTTAGTCCCTTCAGACTCCGTTTCTCCAGACAGTCCCTCTTCCTGATCTTCTCGTTAGAAAGCTGAGCTCTAGCTGGTTAGAGGTGGTTGGTTGTTCTTTCACCCAGAATTAGAGGGATCAGGTCCTGCTCCATCTTACCAACCCCCAATAGGATGACTTCTTGGGACAGGATGGGGGGCACACACACAAAGAGGTCACTGTGGAGCCCAGGTTGGCCTCTAACTCGCAGGGATCCTCCTGTCTCAGCCTCCCAAGTGGCCCAGATGACTGGCACGCACCACTATTGTCCCTCTTTTCTCCTGTCCCCAGTGCTAGGTAGAAAAAGGTAAGGAAAAGCTTAGGATATGTGGAATCCATTCCCCTTCACAGACACATAAAACCTCATCTTCTATTCTCTATTCGGGGTCAAGGTAGGCAGCGCCCCCATTTTTTTTCTCTTTTTTTGGTTTGTTTTTTTTTCCAGTGTCTGGAAGAATGACATCATCTCAAACTCTTGCAGCGAGCCAGCCCAGAGAATTGTGTACTTAGAACTGACAGGACCAGAAAGGGCCAGAGCTGGTCCTACAGGCAGGACCAGAGAGTCAGTCTCTGGTGTTACAGACAGGACCAGAGAGGGTCAACCGCTAGCCCAGAGTGGCAGAGCCTGCCTGTACCAGGCCTTTCCGGTCTCTGCTGATCTTCAGCTTGGCCTGGCTGCGGGTTTGCCTGCAGCCACCAGCAGGGAGCAGCAGAGGCGACACCCTCCCTCCGGGTAGGGATTGCATTTGGCTCCAGGCCTCCCACGGCGCTGGAGGACAGGTGGCTTGTACACTCCTCCTCCCCCCAGGTGGGGCCGCGTTGGAAGAGTGGCCCCGCGGAACAGGTGTCTTCCGAAGGCCACCCCCAGCGTTCTCCCTGCAGCACCCCGCTCACCCGACAGTCACTGTGTGACTAGCTCTAGTTCGTGCTGCACCAGCAGCCTCATTCTTCCCAGCCTGGTCACCTTGGGAAAGAGGGACACTGCCTTGCCCTGGCCCCAGCCCAGTTGCCTGTCCACCCCCCAGACTCTCACGCTGACTTCTCTGAGAGTCCCAGGAACCCACAAGCAAGTCCCAGCACTGGCCACCTCGTTCCTTGGGGCGTGGGAACTGACCCTCCCAGTCCCCTGCCCCTAGCCAGTGCCTGTGCTGACTCATGAGGATCACAAACTGTGACTCATAGTCCCGTCCTGGTCCGCTCCCTGGAGACTTCTGCACTTAGCCACCTCCTGTCCCCTTGGGGACCACAGTGTGTTAGCTCTGATAGCACACAGCCTCCAGCTTTCTGAGTACCCCTGAGGCTGAGGCTACTGGACACTAGGAGGTCTGGTTAAGGTTTCTGAGTGGTGCTCATGTCTGCCCATGTGTTTGTCACTTGTGCTCCTAAGAACCAGCCAGGTGAACTGGGAGTGACAGCACATGCCTGTCATGCCCAGCACATGCCCAAATCCTCAGTGGACTCGGGAGGCTGAGGCAGGACATTCTTCATGAGTCTCAGGCCAGCCTGGGCTCTCAGCTCATTCCTTTAACCACAAACTAGCATTAGCCTCTCTCGCCATCTTCCCTGCCTCCTGAAAGGCCAGTTCCAGTCCCGAGTGATGGTGCGTGCCACCACTCAGTACTCAGCACTCTGGGAAGCTGAGGCAGGAGGAGCTCAAGCTGAAGGCCAACCTGGGCAATTTAGCAGGACCCTGTTTCAAAATAAAATATACAAAGGGCTGGGGGTGCAGCTCTGCACAGGCCCTGGGTTCAGTCTACAGGGAAAGAAAGACGTTCCCAACATGAGTTCCAAACCTTTATTCACAGCAGCAGCCCACGCACAGATCTGGCCCCTGATTTCCCCAAATACACCTAGAATCCTGCCTCCCTCAGGGCCCCAGGGCCCATCCTGCCCTCTGGAATAGTCGGGTCCACCACTTGTTGGGTCCTCTTCCCCTGCGGTCTGTTTCTTTTGCAGATGCCGGAGGCCAGCTGTGAAGCCCAAATCCTTTCCTTTCTCTGCTCAGAATCCTTCATTGTGTTCACCTGTCCCCTTCTTGAATTCCCTGGAGGTCAGTTCTCAGGGCTAGAAACCTTGTTACCTTCTTCTCTGTCCCCTCCCAGCCTTCACCTGCTCTACTCACCCACTTCGTCCCTTCTGCGCCCTGATGGGGCTGGGGCTCCAGGGTCACAGTGACTGCGCTGGAGCCTCTCTCTGCAATGCATGGCTCTGCCTGGCTCTCTCAGTCACCTGCATGTTATCCTGTTCTTTGTCTCCTCTATTCAATTGTCAAGCCCAGGCTAGAACTTCACTTTATTATTTTGTATCGGGGATTTGGGAATTGAATCCAAGACTTCACACTGAGCTGCATCCTAGGCCCTTTTTAGTTTTTTTTTAATTTTGAGACAGTTTTTCACTGACTCTCAACTTCCCAGGCTGGGTTTCAGTGTGGAATCCCTCTGCCTCAGCCTCCCACAGTGCTGGGACTGCAGGTGGGCTCCACTGCCCTCAGTTTGAGACCAAGTGTAATCTTCCTTACTGTTACGGTGCCTGGTACAAGGCCTTGGTAGATACCTGTTGAGTCAACATACTGATAATCACTGTATCCCTGGGATGCCAGAGAGCACAACAGATGTGACACCTGCCTGCCGCCATCTGCAGGGGGTAGGGGTGGGGACAGTGACAGAGCTGCTATTACATCACTGTTTTCAGCACTGGGAGCTAGAGATGAGGGATTTCAGGAGGGGGACAGGGCCTAGCCTGCAGGATTAGGAGCAGCCTGGGCTGGCTGCGCTGAGGGGGTGAGGTGATGACGCTGCTCCTCCACGGCCAGTGAGGAGTTTGAATGTGAAGGAAACCAAGCTGGGGGTGCCAGCAGAAACCTATACTCCCGGCAGGTTGGAGGCCTACACAGTGATATCTTGTTTCCAAGAAGTAAAATAAGAAGGCAATTGTTTAGGAGGCTGAGGCAGGAAGATCAAAAGTTCAAGCCCAGCCTGGGCAATTGAGTGACTTAGGGAGATCCTGTCTCAAAATAAAAATGGGGCTGGTAAGATAGCTCAGGAGACTAAGTGCCTACTTAAACAAGCACAGGGACTGGAGTTCAATCCCTAGCACCACATGCCCCCCCCCCCGTGGGGGGGGACTGAGCAGGCCATGGAGACCAGGCATGGTGGTACACACCTGTAGTCCCAGCGCTGGGGAGGCTGAAAACAGGAGGATCCCTATGAGTAAGCTGCATAGTAAGACCCTGTACCAAGTTAAAAATAATAATAAAAATAATAAAAACAGGCTGAGGAGGTAGCTTGCTGTGGAGGCCTTGGATTCAGTCCTCACTCCTGCAACAAGTAAAGCAAGTTCCTTTCTTTTTTTTTCTTTTCCTTTTTTTTTTTTTTTTCTTATGTGGGTCAGAAACTTCCTGTAAATCTTGAAGCCCACACATGTGGCCCCCAGCACGAGTCATAGACACTGGCTCTTACACCTTCCCCCATTTCACCTCATTGGCCTCCAGGTCAACCACACCAGCAGCCATGGGGAGTCTCCTTTCTCAGCTGTGGCTGTCCTCAACCTCCTGTAGGATCTGTCACCTTGGTGCACTTCCCCCTTAGCCTAAGGGTGCCACATCCTCCTGGTTTCGATATTCCTCAGTTATTTGTGAAATAAATTCCACCTGCCTTCCCTGGGCATGTTGTGTTTCCCTGGCATGGTTGTTATTGTGTTCATCTGTTTTGTTTTGTTGTTTTGAGTCTCACTATGTATCCCAGGCTGGTCTTGAACTTTTGGTGGTACTGGGGATTGAACTCAAGACCTTGAGCTTGCCAGGCAAGCGCTTATTCTACTGACCTTCGGCCCTGGCCTTGAACTTGAATCAATCCTCCTGCCTCAGCCTCCCAGGTGCTAGGATTACAGGTGTGCACCATGATTCCTCATTTAGTATGTAAATTATATCTCAAAGCTTTTATTTTAAAACAGGTCATCCTAATGATGTAACATACTGCTCTAAAGAAGGATAAACTTGAGGTATTCATAGGTAAATGGATGTACCTTGAGGCCATGGTGTAAAATAAACCAGACACACAGCTGCAATATTGCATATTTGCAGTATTTATACCTGAAATAAAAGATAAGATAGTAGGAAGCAGGTGATGTTTTTCAAGTGGGAAGGGGATGGAGAGAGAGCAAGGAGGGAGGAAAGGGAAAAGGGATGACCAAGAAGAAAATAGTGGAGATAGAACTTTTGCAGATGAAGGGAATAAGATGAAGGGGGTGAGAGGATGAAAAAAGAATCAAAATGCTTTTCACACACTCTATGAAGGATGTGATCATTAGATACTAAAAACATGGACTAATAAAAATCTAATCTTTGGGGGCCAGGAAGATAGCTCAGTAGAATAAGCACTTGCCAGGCAAGCACAAGGGTCTGAGTTCAATCTCTGGTTAAAAAAAGAAAAAAAAAAAAAATCTAATCTTTGGGTATGGTGGCACACACCACTACTCCCAGCTTTCTGAGAGGCTGAGGCAGGAGGATTTGAGCCCCACCTGGGCAAAGCCAGACCCTGACTGAAAATAAAAAAATAAAAAGGGCTGGGGTGTGGCTCAGTAGAAAGGCCCTGGTCCTGCAAATGAAGTAAAGACATAGATTCATCTTGATTAGCGACTTCTGGAGGCCTCCTTAGATTTTGTGACCTTTGGGTGTGTGCCCAGCCGCCCCCTCTTTCTGGCTTGTGTTCCTCCACCTACCCAAAGTGGGAAGGCCAGGGCTGGAGGGGTCCCAAAGCTAGGGAGCACTCCAGCTCTCTACCTTCCTGTCTCTGCCATCCTGAACACCTCTTGCTGGAATTTCTTGGGATAGCCTGACTCAGTTTGCCTGCTAGTGCCTGTAACCCCCAGCTGTGCCCCAGTGACTCAGGTCCCCAGGAGGGGGGACGCAGGAGTGTGGAGGGCGTCTTTTCACAGACGTGGCGGAAACAGGCTGGCGCCTGCAGGCCCAAGCCAGGCTCTGGGGAGCCCCCAGGGCCTCGGTGCCCGGCCCACCCCAGCGGCTGGCAGGAGGGAGGGGGCGGGACGCAGCTCAAAGCGTCTTTGTGGAGCTTTGGGAGCGGGGACCAGCCCACCGTGACTCACACTGCTCATTGCTGGGCAGTGACTCACGCAGGCGAAGGCCGGGCAGCGGGTGCCGCCTGCCTCAGCCTCCACGTGGGGGCCTCTGTGGCTACCATGTGCCACCCACTCCAGGGCAGTGACCTGCACCTTCCTGGGGTTGTCCACACAACCCCACCCTCTTTCCCCATCCTTTTCCTCTGAATGCCTGCAATCCCTGTGCCTTTCCCCTTAACAGATGGGAAAACTGAGGCTAGGTGAGTGAGTATAGGCTTTGAGCAACAGTGAGGCAGCACTTGCCTGTCATGCTAGTATTCTGGGAGGCTAAGGCAGGATAATCGCAAGTTTGAGCCCAACCTTGGCAACTTAGGGTCTTAGCAAGACCCTGACTCAAAACGTAAAAATAAAAACAGGGTCGCAAACATAGATCAGTGTGAAAGCCTGAGTTCAAAAAGAGCTGAAGTGGCACTGAGGCCTAATGCCAGCTTTCCTGTATACAACAATAGGAAATGACCGCATCAAGCAAAGATGCCTCCATTGACTGCTGGGTAAACTGAGGCACGAGGTTGGATCCCAGACCAAAAGGGAGTGCCGGGATTCTTAGGGAAAACGGGCCTAACCACAGCTTCCCGCGTGGGGGGGGGGCCTGGGGTTGGGATGGGGAAGGTGGGGGTGGGGCCCCGGGCCTCCTGCCCGCCTCACGCCAGGCTGAGTCACCGCCGCCCCGCCCCCGCCAACAAACAGTGCGTTGCTGGGTTACAGCAGTGCACAGGCTGGGGGCCCGGGTTCGAGCCCGGCGGCGAGGGTGATGGCTGGCTGAGACCCCAGATGAGGGGATCAGATCAACGCCATTTCCCTAGATGGATCTGAGGTGTGGCCTGGGGCTGGAATAGGAGGGTCTGGAGAACTGGGTATCAAACTTACGGTGACCTTTACCTTTTGGCTGTGTGACCTAACTCCCTCCCAAAGTAGCTAACATTTAATGAGCAAATCTGTTCCAAACCTTGTTCTCCTGCCTGTGTATCTGTTATGGATTTCGTGTTCTCCAGAGCCCTGGACGGTTCCTAGGTTGGGGAAACTGAGTCACGGTATCACCTTCCTCTTCGAGGAGGACAAGCCTGGGTTAGGGTGACGACGACTCCCAAGTCCCTCTCTTGGGACTCCTGTCTCTGCTGGCCGCAGGGAGATACCCAAGGTCTCTTCCCAGATGGGTCACGCACGCTCAGCCCACGCTGGAGTGTGGGTGGGAGGACCGACCTTAGGGGCCCTGGGGCTCCTTGGGGCTCTGGACACAGGTGGTTGAAGGCTGTGTCCCCTTCAGATACCATGCGAAAAGCTCCCTGACTCTTGTGCCCCAAGAGTAGTTGAGGGGTCCCCCGGGCCCGGGACCTGTTTCACTCAGAGTGTCCCAGCACCCCCTAGTGGTCCCCCGCACCTGGCATCTGCTGCCCTATAGAGCGGCTTCTGGAATGTTTAAGAAATGCAGGCCGGGTGTGGGGGGAGGCTGAAGCGCGGCCAGCCTGAGCTACACAGTGACGTGTTAAAAAAAAGAAAAAGAAAACCAAAACAAAACAAGAGGAAAAAAAGAAATGTTCCAGCGCTGAGGTGCTGTTCACTGATAAAGGGCACCCTTAGCCTGCTGGAGGACTGAAGGTCCACCCCCAGCAACAGCCGGGAGAAGTTAGTTTAGTCAAAGGATGGGATCAATCACTCAAACGCAGGAGGTGAGAGATGCAGCGGGTTCCTGAAGAGTCAAAGGGCATGGGGGGGGGGGGTCGCGGGGGCGGGAGGGGGCGTGGGGAACGCTGAGTCAGCTGCAGTGGCCTGTGGCTACCATCCCAGCATTTTGGAAAGCTGAAACGGGAGGCTCTCAAGTTCAGGAGCCCAACCTGGGAAATTTAGTGAGACCCTCTCTGAAAATGAAAAATAAAATAAAATTGAATGTTAAAAGGCCTGTGGATGAATCCGGGTACCAGGGAAAAAGAATCTGAAAAAAAGGAAAAAAAGATTCTGGCAGGATGTTCAGGAGGGTGGGAAATGGCAAAGGGTGGGATAAAGAAGCAGGAGCAGGTGGGACTAGGGAGGTAGGGGAGGGTGTCAGGAGCCCGCCTGTGGAGAGTGGTCAGAGCCAAGGCCAGACCCAGGCAGCCTGGCTGCTGGAGTGGATGCAGGACAGTGGACATATGGTTGGCCGATTTAAGAACAATAATAAATTTATACCTCAGATGCAGAACAAATAAACTTTTTTAGTAAAAAAAAATTATTTTTCGTCTGGTGAGATAGCTCAGTAGAATAGGCACTTGCCTCGCAAGTGCAAGGTCCTGAGTTCAATCCCAGGTACCGCAAAAATAAATAAATAAAATTATTTTTAAATTATCTGTGTTTCAAGTATTGCACGAGACACATTTATACTTTAAACAAGATCTGTTGTGGTGTATCTGAAACAAAATGGAACTGGTTCTGCGTGTGTATGTGTGTGTGCAAGCGTTTGCTTTGTCTTTGGTTTTCTGAAATACGATCTTTCCAAGTAGCCCAGGCTGGAATCAAACCCGAGGTGAACCTCCTGCCTCAGCCTCCTGAGTGCTGGGATTACAGGTGTGAGGCATCATGCCATCCTGGTTTGTGTGTGTGTGTGTGGGTTTTGTTTTTGCGGAACCGGGGATTAGAACTCAGGTTCTTGCACTTGCCAGGCAAGTGCTTATCCTACTGAGCTATCTCCCCAGCCCCAGGTTTGTGTGTTTTTATGTGGTAACTGTACTTGGAGAGCTTCTCAGGGGTTCCCTGGGACAGAGAAAGGGTAAAGATGAAACAAGAGCAGTGTTTCTATCTTTAGCAAGTGCCAGTGGTAGGCCCCGCGGGCTTGCCCCTCCTCAGTGAGTGCTCAGTGCTGAGGTACAGCTCAAACTGAGCAGATGGGCTTTGAAGTGGGTACTACTTAAGTGTTTCCATTTTACAGATAGATAAACTGAGGCCAGAAGGCTTTTCTTTTTGTAACTCGTCCAAATGCTAAGTGCATTGGAACCCAGCCTGCCAGCATTCGGACTGCAGCCCCTCTTCCCCGGGGGTGCAGTGAGGAGGGTCCTATGTCATTGTCCACATTGTCCCTCTAGTGGTTCTGGTAAGATCTTGATGCCATGATTTCCAAGCACCCCTTCCCTTTCCCTTGGCCCTATCCGGCAGAGGCTCCATGTCTACGCCCGTAGGGAGGGGTGGGGGCGGCGCACGGGTTATTTTTACACTGCTCCAGGCCGCCGGGCGACAGGAAGTGCGCGGCTGCCAGATGTAGGAGCCGGGTAGCTGGGAGCCGCCGCAGCTGGGCCAGGGGGCGGGGCGATCGGGCCAGGCGCTGGCGTCCGTCTTTGCCCTCTTCAGGGACCCCTTGTCCAGTCCCCAACTCAGGTTGGCCTCGCTATCTCCATTTGTGTGCTCACGCCCTCAGGGCTCTGGGGCTCTCAGGTCCTGGGCGGAAAAGGCGAGCCGGAGGGATCCCGAGACCTCGCAAAGTTGGGGGTGAAGGACGCAGACGACCCAGCTGCCCCGCCTGCACCGCCATTGTTTACCCGGCGGCTGCGTCCTAGGAAACTTAACCCGCCCGCGGTAATTTTATTTGGGAACTTCGGCCGGTTGCTATAACAACCCCCAGTGACGTCAGGGGGGTTGAGGCCCGAAATCCCCGGGAAAAAGGGGGTGGGATGAAGAGGGGAGACCCCCAGAAGGGCTCCTCCTTAACCCTCCACATGCCGAGCCCAAGCCGCAGAGGGCAAGCCCATGGGACACTTTTGGGGCGGCCCCTGTCCAACCTTCGGCGAAGTGCCAGGTCAGGGTGGCCGGCCAGGCCTTGATGTCACCGGTGCTGGGTGAGTCAGGCCGAGAGTGGGGGCTGGGCCAGGCCTGGGAGCAGTTTCTGTGGCCCTGGTGACACTGGGGCCGGTCCTTGGGGGAGAGATGTGAGGTGCCTGGCTGGCTGTCTCCCCAGATCCTCATGTCCCTTTTAGCACGCTGAACCCTAGTGAGGAAGCAAAGCCTTTCCTAGGGCTTGGGACACCACTTTGTGGCAACTGGATAGAAAGGTTAGTGGCAGTAGCCGAGGCCACCACCATGTCCTTCCCCGGATGTGGGCAGCGTCTGTGCCTGGCGTGGGGGTAGGAACTTGGGGATCCTGTACAGCCCACAACACAGCCAGTCGCCAGGGCGACGGGAGCCAGGGGCCCTGCCTGGGACAACGCCAGCCGCCAGCCAGGGGCTGGGCGGGGCGGGGCCACCCTGACCACAGTGACGTGGGACTTCCTCGGCAGGCCTGTTTGATGTCTCTGTGTGCAGCGTTGCCATGGGACCCGGCAGGCGCCCTGCGTGTGAGCTGGGATGACCTGTGGGACCGCGGTCTTGGCAGGATCGCTTACCTGGTCCCCCATGCACCTGGTCTGCTTGGTGTGCGTGCTGACCTGCCTCCAACATCCGACTTGGAGGCTTTTGACCACAGGCAACCAAGCTTTGTCACTGATAAAAGTATCCGTTGTTCAAAGAAGTGTAAGTATTTGACCAGAGACATCCAGCGAGAGCAGTGGGGTAGCAAGAGTAGAAACTTCAATTTTCTTCCATTGCACACCCATCTCCTGACCCCACCAAACTAAGCTCTACATGGTTTCTCAAAGTGTACACATGTGCCCAGGGCCTTTGCACCGTCTGTTCTGGGCACCTGCTTGATATTTGCTCCTCTCCTAGTTGCATTTGTTTCACCCAATGGCATCCCCATCTCTCTCATCCCCACCCTTAGCTCCCAACACACTATGCATCTTATACCCAGCCACCTGCTGACCATGTGCATCCCCTACCCCTGCAGATGTCAGCCTCAGAGCTTTCTTTCTGTTCTTCCCTGTGTGTCCCCAGTACCTGGAATCACACATAGGACACAACAGGTACTCAGCGGACCTCATTCAGGAGAATCAATAAACAGGCGTGCATGTACATGGCCTATGCCACTTGACCTGGCCTCCTCCTGGCTCCTCCCCCTTTCCTGATAGGACACAAAAATCAATAGGCCACTTTGGCAAGCTCTGATCTGGGTGGCTGTGGTCCTTGGGGAGCTGCAGCTTGGGGCTTCGTGGGCCACATGGGAGGACACCTAGAAAGGCTGGAGGCCCTGGGAGTCCTCAAAAGCTGGTGCTGGGCATCTCCTGAAGGGACAGGCTCCTGCAGGATGTATGTCACTTATAACTTAGTCTCTTTCAGTGAGGTGCAGTGGTGCACACCTTTCATCTCATCACTCAGGAGGTAGAAGCAGGACTGCCACGAGTTTGATGTCAGCCTAGGCTACATAGTGAGTTCAAGGCCAGCCTGAACCACACAACAAGACTCTACCCTCCAAAAAATTTTTTTAAAAATTAATCACTCTCTACTTGTGTGTATTCTTGTGTGTATTCCTGTGTAGGAATACCTGAGGAGGACCTCAGACCCTCCCCGGAAACTCTGTCCCCGGACCGCATTCCCACCTTCCGGCCCTGCCCTGAGCTGGGGAATTCTGTGCCACCCCAAAGCCTCCTCCCAGGGGCCCCATGGGCGGCGGGAGGCTCTGTCCCAACCTGCTCAATCCTGCAGCTGGGCCAGCCCCAGCCTCCCTCTCTGACTGCATGAGAAGGAAGCTGGGGAGCCCCCAGCCTGGGCCCCACAGTAGTAGCTGGGTGTGGCTTTTGCAGAGACCCCACATAGGAGAGAGGGACAAAAGAGGGACACTGGAGGAATTCTGGGAAGTGAGGTGACATAGAGGTGTCCAACCTGTCCCTCCAGTCCAGGTTCCCTGCCCAGGCTTGCTGCTGGGACACCCCCTCCCCAGCATCTTTGGGAAATGGGGGGAGCCCTGGTTGCTGGAGGTGGGTGTCCAGGACAGCATTTGGGAAATTCAGGGGCTGGGCTGGGACCTCTCCCCACTTCTGTGATGCCCTAGCTCTGGGCATGGCTTTGAAGATCCCAGGTGGGACAATGGTGGCTGTGCTGGTGGCCCAGGGGCCAGCCTCCTTTTCTCTTGGGGAGGGTGGAGTGGCAGCATTGCAGGCCCAAGGAGCTGCCGGTGGAGAGAGGGCACCCCGCCTGCCTGCCGCTACTCTGTGGAGTCCTGTTCCCGGCCCCCCACCTGGGCACAGGGCCAGGCCCTGAGGCAGGGCCTCGTCCTGGGAACAATGGCTCCGTGTTCCTCGTGGAGAAGAGGCTGGAGGATGAGGAGGCAGAGGCAGGCATACAGGGAAAGAGGGAAGAGCCCAGGGCTGTGCTCCCCAGGGAGGGGTACAGGGCACTGGGGAATTTCCCGGAGCTCCTGGGTAGGTGGGTGGGTGGCAGGAAGCCTGGAGAGGGCAGAGCCCGTGGGCCCAGGGACCCCGGCCTGGAAGCAAAGGCTCTTCCAGGAGAGCAGGCAAGGGCCGGGCGGGATAAGAGGAGGGACTTCCCGAGGCGGCGCGCCGCGGGTGGAGCAGCCTGGGACACCAGGCCCACGCGGATCGCGGAGCTGGATCGGGACGAGGAAGAAGTTGGGCCTAAACTGGGGGTGCGGGCCGAGCTAGGGAACGGGGTGGGGGGGTGTGGGTGTGCACCCGGTGACGCCCCGCCCCGCCCCGCCCCCCCGGCGCCGCGAGGTTTTAAAGCTCCGGGCCTTGCGGCCGGCAGCAGTGGGGCGTCTGCCGCGTGCGTCTCGGGGTTCTGCCAGCTTCTTCTCTCCCTGGTAAGTCCGGCGCGAACCCGAGGGGGAACCGGGGAACCTTCCGCTTGTGCGCGGAAGAAGCGACAACTTTTCCGAGCCGGCCTCACGGGTGGAGTGGGGGTGCACCTGGGAGGTCCCCAACTCTTTTCGACGAGGTTGGCGCGATGGGGACCTGGGGAGAAGCCAAGAACGGGGCCCTTGGGGTGACGGCGACAGTCCTGAGGTGCCCTCTGCGGATGGGGGAAGGGCGGCCCTGCTGTGAACCTCCCCCAGGCCCACTCCAAGTGACCCATTGGGACTTGTTGGGAACGCAGAGAGGTAGGGTCCCTTCCTGCCTTGGAGTTGGGCTTGGGTTTGGGGGCCTGGGTATGCACAGGGGTCCATGAGGCCCCTACCTGGGCTTTGGGCTGGAAGCATCGGAAAGGGAATCGGTCAGTTTTCTGGATGAGAAGGAGGTGGTGTCATTTTCAAGTTATTGACAAGTTGGGGTGAGTGGAGGGATAGTTTCCTGTGGGGAGTCTGGTGGCCCCTGGTGCAGCTGAGTTCTGAGGTGTCTCTGTATCCTGGATATGCCTGTCTTCTCTGAGAGAGGCTGGTGCAACGCTGGTAGGAATGAGCCAGGTTTGGGGGGTCCGCTGGAGGACTGACTCCCCAACCCTGTCAGCCCTGGGGACCCTATTCCCTTACATTGCAGGAAGAAGGTGAGGTGCCTGGACTGAACCTCAACTTCTCTATGCCTGCCTCCGAGGGCTATCAGCTTCCAGCTTTGCTTTGGTGCCCCCAAACCCCAGCGCTGACCTTCTTGCCTGGCTTGGTCGGGGGCCAGGCCCAGGGCCTCCTGAATGCCTGGGAGCTGCCCTTGGCTGGCTGTCCCCATCCCCTTCCTGGGCCCAGCCTGCTGCCCTCTTGTGACAGGGTGGTCTCATGTCGTTGGCAGTCTTGTCTGTGCCAGCCCAAGCTGGAAGGCAGTGCCCAACAGGTGCCCAGCTCAGGGGCGAGGTGATGTGGGACACACCCTGTCCGCTCGCCCACACGCCCTGCCGGGCCAGCCTGGGCACATGTGTTCTTGCACCGGCGTCCTGGGAAGACACGCGCCCTGGGAAGACACGGGCTTGGTGCCAGTTTGTCCTGGCATCCTGGAGGGGGCCTACTGCCCTCAGTGCTTGCAAGGTACTCTCTGGGAGCTCCATCAAGACCCCAGTTGGCAGCAGGTCTTGCCCATGGGCCTGGAGGGGACCTAAAATAGCTGCTGGCTGGGCCTAAGGCTGGCACGCAGAGTCCATGCGTGACAGGGCGTGTCCGGGGGTCGGGCCTGTCTGTGCTGGCCCGGCCTTTGCATCTGAAGATTCTTATAGGGGAGTGAACAGAGTTGCACATTCAGGGGTTCTCCTTGGACCCCACAACCATGCCCACGCCCTGTCTGATTGCAAGTGGGGCCCAGATGTTGTGTGTGGGCTGCAGCTGTGGAACAGGCGCTGTACATCTGCATTCCTGGGGTGACAGTTCCTGTGCAGACTGTGGGGCCACCTGCCTGCTGCCAGGCCTCCACGTGGGGCTTTATCATCTTCAGGAGGATTTTTTTTTTTTTTTTTTCCTTTGGTGGAACCAGGGATTGAGCTCAGGCTCTTACACTTGCCAGGCAAGCACTTATTCTACTGAGCCATCTCCCCGGCCCCCTTCAGGAGTTTTTTGAAGTCTGCCTTGCACCTTAGACAGGATGACACTATTGGGAACCCTGAGTGGTCTTAGGAAAACGTCCTCCAATCCCCTCTTTGGGACTTTGTCATTTTTATTTTTAGGGAGTAGAGGTTGGGACAGGTTTCACATGTATTCTATGCTGGCCTTGAACTCACTGTACAGCCTGGGCTGGCCTCAAAGTTGTAGAGATCCTCCTGCCTCTGTCTCCCAAGCGCTGAGATTACAGATATGTGGTACCACCCCAGGCTCTACTTTGGGACTCCTTTATGGCAGGAGCAGGCTGGCCATCTGTGAGACCTGTGGGACTGCAGGTCTGGCTGGGAATCACCCTGGCCTCCTTTCTACACGCCTGGAGCTGGGGAACATTCTGTGTGAGAGGAAAGCAGTGTGCCCTATGCCCTCCTGCCTAGGCCCAGGGCTCTACAATCTTTGGGGGGCACTCTGCACCCCAAGGTGTCTTGGGTGGAGGCCCAGTCTTCAGGATCTCACTAGGGATGTGTGAGAGGGTCATGGGTGTGGGTGTGTGGGAATTCTTGGGTAGAGCAGGATGCGCCATGCTGGGCATGGCTGAGTCATACTCCAGTGGCGCCTTGCCCCGGGGTGCTGGGGCTGGCGCCACCCTGGGTGTGGTCACTGCGCTCTGGCCTAGGGCTGGGTGGTCCGGGATGTGGCACATGGTGGTGAGGGGCAGCAGAGTGACTTCTGAGATGCTAAGCCCCACTGCCTAGGATTTGGGCACTGAACCTCCAACTAGGACTGTGGGCACTGACCCTACAAAAGTGCACTGGGGAGCCCAGGGACCCTGAGCCATGGGTTTGACTTGTTGAGGTGTCATGAAAGGGGGACAGAGGCCACTAAAAACCAGTTACAGCTGGACATGGTGATGCTCCTCTGTAGACCAAAGGTTCACTCACAAGTTTTAGGTCAGCCTGGGCAATTAGTGAGACTTATCTCAAAATATGGAGATACAGCTCAGTGTGGCGGCCCTGGGCTCAACCCCCAATCTCTCAAAAAGAATAGAAATAAAAAGAAGCCACTTATTGCCTTCTAGGATAGTAAACTCCAGGCCAGGGCTTGGAAATGAACCTGAGCAGCAGTAGAGGGGGGTACATGATGGTGGGGTATATCCTGCAGGGAAGGGCCTCCTGGGAGGATATTGGGGTGCCCCTGGGGGCTCTGTGATTAGCTCAAGGGTGGAGTGGCCACGCCTTTTATCTCCATTATTTATAACAACTCAGTGTGCTCTTACCCATCCTGAGCCGGCCCCCAGTGCCAGCCCTGGGTGGGCCACAGGGCCCCCCACTTGCAAGTGCCCTGTCCCCTCCCCTGCCAGGATGCCAACCCCTGGGATTACTCAACCTCTGGGGACTGTTGTTGTCCCTGCAGGTGGGGGCGGGGGCGGGGGGAGATTGGTGGTCAGGGGGAGCTGGCCTGGAAGCCCCTGTTGTTCGCTGGTTTGGGGCCCGCCCACGGAGCTTGTGTTAAGAGTCTGGCCCATTAGGCAAAGCGCTAGTGACAGGCTGGGCGGCGGCGGCCGCGGCGGCGGCGGCGGCGGGCAGGGCGGGGCCAGTAGTCCTTGGTATTTTCCGATCCCAGCTGCTCTGTGAGGGTGGAAAGTATTTGGGGATCAGGCTGTGGGCTGCGGCGGTGGAGTCCCAGCGGAAGCCGTCCCTGATGCATTCCTGGGGCCCTGGGGCCTGTGTGTGTCTGGTGCGTAGCTGCTGTCTGCGTTCCTGTGCACACGGGTGACCCATCCTGGCTGGGGACCACTCCAGGGCCCCAGCATAGGAGCCCCTCTACTCCATCCCTGCAGCTGCTGAGTTTGGCTCTTGGGGCACCTGAGGGAGAGTCGGGAATTGATAAAGAGGTCCAGTCCTGGGCCACCTGATGCCTCTCCACGCGGGACCAGACCTTTTGTGCCTGTGGGGATGGGGAGTGGCCTTGGCCCAGCCCTGGGCTCTGTGCAGGGGAAACCCCACAGGAAACGGGCCTGGCCAAATGGCCGCCCTTCCCGTTCTCGTCCCTGGGACATGAATATGCTGTCTCACTTCCGGAGGTGGCTCAGGGTGGCTAGCTGCTCTGGTGGGGCTGGGACTGCTCCTAGTTGACACCCCCAGGCCCTGAGGGGACAGGGATGAGGTCCTGTGGGTGTGGGAAGGACTGCGGCCTGAGTGTGTGTTGAGGGGGCACAACACATCTCTTGCTGCCCACTTCCCAGTGGCCAGAGTCCCAAGATCTGGACCTTAGGGTCCTGCCTGTGCGAGATCCTTGTTTTTGTTTTCTGGCCTCTTTGTGCTGTGCGAGAGCAATGACAGTGTCACACTGTCCCGATGACACACATTACTCACGGGATCTTCACTGCCAGCCACTTACAGAGTAGATAACTGGTATCACTGTTTTGCAGGGGATAGAGGGCTTGAGTGATGTGCCCAGAGCCGCCCGGCCGGGAATCTCGGGATGGGTTTCAGATTCGGCTGACTGGCTCTAAAACTGGGTCTGCTCTAGCCATGGGTCAAGGGGAGGGTGGCCTTGGCTGACTCCTCTTTGGAAAGACCTGATCCTGATTTAATATTTCGTGACAAATATTGTGAAATCTTCTTACTGCTTTATTTTTTGGTGCTGGTGGTGCTGAGGATGGAACCCAAGACCTCAAACATGCTAAGCACATGCTTCAGCACTAGATTGCACCCTAGCTCCAGGAAATTCTTAATTTACAGCCGGGAGTGGTGATACACACCTAAATCCCAGCACTCAGGAGACTGAAGTAAAAAAAGGATTGCAGCAGAATTCGAGGCCACCCTGGGAATCATAGTGAGCTCAAGACCCTGTCTCAAAAAAGAAAAAAAATTCTTTTCATTTGCATGTTTTTGTCACCCGACCTCACAAATTCAGTGGCCCACCCCCAGTGCTGGTGCCAGCAGACTTTTTTTTTTTTTTTTTTTTTTTTTTTTTTTTTTNCAGGCCCTTGCGCTTTCCACTGAGCCATCTTCCCGGCCCTCAGCCCTCTTCTTAGTAAAAGCTCCTTGGACTGCTTAGTAGCAGCTCTCACTCCTGTCTTACAGATGGGGAAACAAAGGCCTCCAGGGACATGGGAAGCTGCATTTTGGTTTTGAACTCGGGTGGGGTGTTTGGGTGAGAGGGCCAGAATCTGCCAGCCTGGATGCTGTGCTGGATGCCCCGGGCAATCGGGGTGCTGATCCCTGCACCCACCCTGGGGGACTGCAGGCTGGGGCCTGGCTGCTGAGGAGACAGGGCCACAGGGGGGAGGCCCAGTGGCTTCCTCCTGCCCTTCAGTCTTCTAGGAAGTGGCGCCAGCTGGGGTGAGATCACTTCCTCACCCGCCTGCCCGCCCCCCTCAGCTTCCTCTCTCCTCATGTGGCCCCATTTGGCTGCCTGGGCTTGGGGTGGGAGATGGGGGAGTGGCGCGTGGGCTGGAGCTGGCCCTGGAGCTCCTGCAACCGCCTGGCCTGGAAGGGTATGATGGGCATCTGTCTACACCTCACTCTGGGACCTAGGTTCCTGCTAGGGGCCAGAAGTTGAGGGGTGACACAGGTGGGGGCTCCAAGAGGGTGGTACTTCCAAATCACATCACCTCTTTTGTTCTTTCTCCCCTCCAGGTGCCAGCCTCTGGCTCCACCCAGGGCCCCCCACCCCTGTGCCACGGCCAGCTGGGGTTCCTGGGGATGGGATTTGCTGTCTGTCACAAATCACATTGCCAGGGATTTCCAACCGACCCTGAGCTCTGCCTCCAGGCCACCACTGCCACTGAGGATGTCTAACTACACCTGGGGATGAGGTGGCAAGAGAGGGCCCATCGCTACCTCCACCACACCACTCACCGCCACCGCTGCCAGGCCTGAGGAGCAGGGCTTAGCCGCTTGTGAGCAGGGTCCGCACCAAGTCGTGTTCACAGTGGCTAAGTTCCGTCCCCCAGGCCCTGCCTCCACCGCACCCACCTCTGCTGCTGCAGGGCTCCCTGGGCTCTGCCTCCTGTGCCTACTGAGCTGAAACACAGTTGATTTGTGCAGACTGGCTCAGTTCAGCAGGAACAGGGGTCAAGCCCCCTGGAGCCTGCAGCCCGGCCATCCCGACATGAAGATCAGATGGACCTAGCCGTGTCTAAAGTAGGGGAATACGGGAGGGCCCAGTGGGTGCCATGCCTGGGTCTAGGTGCCTGCTGCAGGCCACCTCCCCTGGCCTGCACATCAGGCAGGCCCCGTTGTCCTGATACGGACATGACTTGCACAGGCTGGGTGGTGTTCCCAGGGCAGACAGACAAGCAGGTGGGCAAGCAGGCGGACCTTCTTGAAGAGGGAAAGTTAGCTGTTCTCCTCTGGGCTTGGCACATCAACCCCTCACTTTTTGTTTTGTGAGACAGGTTCTCCCTATGTAGTCCAGGCCGGCCTTCAACCAACTGTGTAGCCCAGCAGTCCTGCTTTAGCTTCCTGAGTGCTTGGATGCCAGGCATGTGCCACCATACTCAGCTTAGCCCCTTCTCTCCTAAGCCTGGCAGGGTGCTGCACCTTCCCAGCCGCCAGTTATGCAAGAGGAAACTGCCTTAGGCCCCCTGACCGTTAAGTGCCAACTCCTAGCTTCCGGAACCAGCTGATGTGACGTGGCCAAATACGCCTGGCCCTCTTGGCTTAATGGCACATGGGACAGGGAACAAACCCATAGGGGCCCAGAAGAGACAAGCAGGTCTCCCCCATCCTGGGGCTGGAGTCAGTCCATCCTGTCCACTGTAGTACTGGGTTTGGAAGAGGTCTGTGCCACTGTCCCTGAGTCAGATGGGAGGAGAGCTCTTTGGGAATGAGACTTGGTCAGTTGAAGTGCCCAGGCCATCAGTGCTGGCCCAATGTCACCCAGGGAGGGGCAGATGGGGAGCTTAAGGTAGAGAGAGGGCAGTGTTTATATTATGTGCTGGTGCAGCAGTGAAATAAATTTCTCCGCTTCACCCCTGGGGCTCTGATGGTCTTGATTCACTTCTGTCCCCATCCTTACAGTTTCAGCTTTTTTTTGTTGTTGTTTTGTTTTTCCTTTGCCATGCTGGGGTTGGAACTCTGGGTGTTGTGCACTCTGGTCCAGTACTCGCCACCAGGCTTCCCAGCCTGGCTACACGTTCGGCCTTTGCATTCTGGCGCCCTGGGCTTTGGACCTCACCTCTGTCCACCTCTGGGCTGAAGAAGGCAGGAAAAGCCAGACACATCTTCCTGTGGATGAGCAGTACCCCAGAGCTTGACTATACGACCTTGAGGGATGTCCTGGGGTGGCGCTAATTCTGGATGGGACAAAAGTGAGGGTTACCATGAATGAGGCCCAAAATGGAGCCTGGTGTAAGGGGTTGGGCCTGAGGGTGACATTTGGAGACAAGTGGCACTTGGACTTGTGGGGAAGAGAGCTGGGGTGTCTGCTGAGAATGTTAGAAGGTAATTTTTGAGACTGGTCACCCTGCCTCAGGCTCCAGAGTCCTGGAATGACAGGCGTCACCACTACCCTGGTTAGAAAGGAACTTTGGCTGGAGGTGTATGTGTGAAGCGGGTGAGACTCCGGGCCCAAAGGGGGGCATTCGGGTGGCAGGGGACTAAATGACCCCAGTCGATGGAGACAGGCACAGTGAGGGCGCCCTGGACCCACGAGCCGTACCCGGGCAGACAGATAGCAAGGACGTACGAGCGGGTCATGGCACTACTCCAGCCCTGGCTCAGGGAGCGAACAGGCGGGTTCGGTCCCCCAAGTACC
>NDGN011453650.1:0-11779 GCA_002564285.1 Tympanoctomys barrerae
ATATATATATATGTATATATATATATCACTTACAATTGTGGTCTTTATTTGCATCCATTTATCTTGAATTTATCCTTATTTATATCAGAATAATACTCCATTGTGTATGAAAATATCACATCTTTTTTATCCATTCTTCTCTTGATAAGCAATGGAGTTGTTTCTAAGCTTTAGCTATGACAAATTGTGACGTTGTAAACATGGGTGTACATATACCGCTGTGGTGAGTTTATAGTCCTTCTGGGAAGCTACCCAGAAGGGGAACAGCTGGATAGAATGAGCCCTCTAGCCCTAGTTTTTTGAGGGAGGAATCTCCACACTGATTTCCACAGTGGTTGTACAGTCTACACTCCTACCAACAATAGAGAAGAGTTTCTTTTTACCCACAGCCCTACCAGCATTTGTTATTGGTTGATTTCTTGATGGTAGACATTCTTTGCAAATCAACACTCAAAAACCGATAGCATTATTACACACAAATAGCAAACTCACTGGGTGAGAAATTAGGGAAATCACGTCTTTCACCCTGGCATCCAAAAAATGAAATACTTAGGAATCCACCTAACAAAGGAATTAAAAGATCCATACAGTAAAAATCATATACTCTGAAAAAAAAGGATTGAAGAGGATTTCTAAAACTGGAACAACATTCCTTGCTCATGCACAGAAAAAAACACAGTGAAAATAGCTATAATCCTAATATTGTTACAGAGATTTGATGCAATACCAACCGAAATACCATTAATGCACCTCACAGATCAACAGGAGACATTCCTAAGATGCATCTGGAACCAGAAAAGGCAAAGGCAATCTTGGGAATAAAGGAAATGCAGAAGATGTCAAAATCCCTGACTTAAACTATACCACAAAGCCTCTGTGATACAATCAGTATGGTACTGGCAAAGAACCAGACCTAACTATCAGTGGAGCAGATTAGAAGATGCAGACACAGCTACAAACACACTCAGCCACCTTTTCTTTGACAAAGGGGCCAAACATGTTCACTCGGAAAAAGATAGCTTCTTTAATAAATGGTGCTAGAAAAACTGGCCTTCCAGATACTGATGATTAAAAGTAGACACCTATCTATCACGATGTGCTAAACTAAAGCCAAAATGGATTAAATATCTAAATATTAAAACAGGAGTGCTGAAGCTACTGGAAAAGAAATTAGGCAGAAATTTTGTAGACATAGGGATAGGCAGAGAATTCATGAACAAAAACCAAACTGCACAAGAAGCACTTCAAAGAATTAACAACTGGGATCTCATTTTATTAAAAAGATTTTGCACATCAAAAATAAATCACTAACAAAGCAACTACAAGCAGATGCAGGGGCCAGGGGTTTGATGCCTGGGCCTGCCGTGCCAGCCCCGCCCTGGGGCATGCTGAGATGGCAGTTGTGACTGGGCATGGTGGTGCGTGCCTATAATCCCAGCTCTTGGAAGTCTGTAAACAGGCAGATCACGAGTCTGATCTAGTAATGAGACCCTGAACACTCAGTAGACCTTAAAAATAAAAAAAAGAAAATAAATAAATAAATAAATAAATCACCAACAGAGTAAAAAGAAAACCCATGGATTGGAAAAAAATATTTCAGCGAACTTTCACTTAAAGCACTTCTACCTAGAATATACAAAGCATTTTTTAAAAAAGTTAGGCACCCAAAATTTAAAGAATGATGTTTTGCTTTGTCAGTTTCATTTGGGAAATTTATGTTTAGCATGTAGGGATGGAAATTGGCATGACCAATTTTACTGGGTAGATGCCTTTGAAACAGTTTGACAGCTATTTGCCTGGAAGTCTCAGGTTAGTGAAGGCCACAGACGAAGCTGCTGTCCTCCCTAAGTTTCACCCAGGTCTGACACTGCTGCAGAATCTAGACACATACAAGTCACGCAGCCTGGCTTGACCGAAGCAATTGATCTAAGTAAGAATCTTTCAGAATCTGCAGGCCTGCAACCTTTGCGATGTTAAAGACCCTCCCAATAGCTCTTCTTCTCACCCCCTTGTCACCTCCCCTTGCTGCACACATGCGAGGAGCCCTTTCATTAGCTACTGATTGTCATTTCTTGCTTTACCTGTTCAGTCCTCCTCACCAAAACGGAACCTGAAAAACATCAAGTACCAGTTTGTTTTCCCCCAGTGACCGACACCCTGATGGTGTCCCAAGTTAGGCAACACGGCACGTTCATGTTGCCAGTGAATCCAAGGACGGAGCTGACATGCAAGACTGTGGCCGCTGCCTGTGGGCCCCGAAATTGGCCAGTGAAGTTTTCTGACGTGAAGTGTTAATCAGCTTGGGGCCAGACATTGACTTAGTCAACTGCCTTATCAATCACAGGACTTACTAGTACAAGCAGACTAAAATAGAAAGGTTTCCGGCTTAGCTTAGTTTACTAGAGTTGGTCTACGTTTGTTAACAGACAATCTGTCACGTCTGGATATTTATATTACAGATCACGCGATATTTAGAGTGTGAAGTCAATTACACATTGCCGTTTTCTTATTGGATCAGCGCAACGATATTGTCATGTTGGTGTTTGCCAGAAATTTCTCAACAAAACGAAATGATTTTTTCAGTATTTCAATAAATATTGATATGCCCAGCCTGATTTTAAAAAAATGAATAAGAGACTTTCATTCCCTGGTATTGTGAACGATATATACGAGGACATAAAAATTCTGTGGGTTGAGAAGTGTCCTCAGAGTAAGAGTGAATGTTTCCATCCGTACTAGTGTTCATTCATCATCAACACTCAGTATTTGACTCTGCTCCGACTGCTGAAGGGAGAGCACTGAGCGCAATAGGATAAGGTTCGGTTTCCTTTCTCTTTTTGTTCTTTTGAGCCAAGGAGTCAGGGTCTCACTATGTAGTTGAGGCTGGCCTTGAGCTCACCTTGTGGTCCAGGCTGGTCTGGAACTCTCGATGATCCTCCTGCTTCAGCCTCCTGCGGGCTGGGGTTACAGGCATGTGCCACCACACCTGGCTTACCGTCTAATGGGGAAGACATTTCATCAAATCAATTCATACATGTTTCTATCTCAGAGAGTGGTAAATGCTGGAAGGACAAAGGAAGAGGCAGGGTGAAGGGACAGAAGAGTAAGAGCTAGGAATTCTATTTTACTTGGAGTCATGAGGAAGAGTCCTTTGATGAGGTAAAAGTGAGCAGCGATCTGAACTATCCAAGAGGGCTTCCGTGGGCAGAGGCATTCTTGACAGAAGAAGTGACCGTGGAGGAGGCTGGGAAGGACACACGTGCTTGCGCCTCAGGGCGAGGTGCGTAGAGAGATGTGGTTGGAGCAGGAGGAGCTCCTGGAAGATTTGGCTTCCTTTTATTAAGAGCAAGCTGGCAACTATTTCAAGCTTTAGAGTAGAGGGAAGACACATACGACTCCTGCGATCGATGATTTGCCCGCAGAGGCTGCGAATGGAGGACGGAAGGGAAACTCGGGGTCTGGTTAGTTATGTAGGGCGTCTAGGCAGCTGGCGATGCTGATCCGTGCTGAACAGGAATGAACATAGGTTAGGAGAAGTGAAGCGAGAGTGTTTGTTTTTAAGAGTGCCCATTTGGCATCAGGTGATGGGAATTAGAAAAGAAAGGAGAACTCAGAGTGGTTGCTGGTTTTGTTAAAAATGGTTGTGTGGCTGTGCCTAAGAGATAGGCTTGGAATTAAAATTCACAGTTTCTATTTTTTCATATTTAATTAGTGATGCTTATTGGATAAACAAATAAGCACAGTCAGATGAAAAGAATGGAGACATTTTAATAAAGTTAAATAGTCCAGACACAAGATCGCAACATCCACTCCAAGACCTCAATCAGTATTTAGAAAGCTAAGCATTATGGCATATACCAAATTGATTCATAGGAATGATTCCAAATAAAAATGAGGAGCTTTATATTTAATAATCCACAAGATTTTTGTTCTACTTAGCAGTGATAACTGAATTGGCAAAGCAGAAGTCTTCGTACCGAATCTTAAATAGGAGAAAAGTGAATGACGTGAGTTTATGAGGATTTTCTCTAAGACATTCTGGAATGACCAGTCTAACTTCAGCTCCAGATAGCTGTGCTTCCCTAGAGACACGCTTAGTCAGCGTGTAATGTGCTGCACCTTGCTTCTTCGGGTGTAGCAATGCAGATTGACTGTGGGTCAGAAGAGACACAATTCATGGCTTTTGCTATCAAAGCCGTGTTTCAGTCCAGTCATTATGACTATAACCTTGCCCTTGATTAAAGTTTGGTAACGCTTGCAGGCTCAACAATAATAATAGCGCATGTTAATTTTCTATTTGTCAGAACACACTTACCATATTTAAATTTGACCAATAATTTATTCCCATAGAAAAGTATTCTAGAAAGAGTGCTCAAGGTAGAGCTCAGGACGCTTTCTCAGGTTTTCGGTCAGCATAACCATTTTATGATAATGAAAGTGGAACACTAGAAAAATTTAACTTGAATAGTCCCTTGTTGCTCATATGCTAAAGAGGAAAACAGGAACCCCCCCCCAATAGCCTCAGAGCCTAAGTGTAATGTAATTCAGTGAATTTAAATAGGATTCTTAAATTGAAACTAATATCCTAATGCAATAATCTTACCACCTAAGTATCTCTTCATTCTTTCTAAATCATTACCTTACAAATTAAAAGAAAAAAATTCAAGATGATTTCTAAAAATAAAACCATAATACACGTGACCTTGGAATTTTATCCCTTTCTGCTTAATGAATACAATTAATGTTGTGTAGGGGTAATTCATCTGAAACTACTGTACTCATTATGTTAAATTGTCTCTAATTATTATTTTCAGGCAATTTGGCACAAATAGTCTAAGTTCAAAATTACAATCCTCATGGAGTGTATCGTGCTTGATAAACAGAAAGTTATGACTTTATGTATATAATCAAGATGTCAAATCAGCAGCCGATTGAGTGGAACTTGATGAAGCCAGGCTTTCTAGTAGGTGAAATGCTGACAAGGATTCAGTATTGTGCGTTTTATTCCCACCTGGCCTCCTTTTGTGACATGGACGCTACTGTCTTCAATGGGAACGGGCCATGCCGCTTTACTCATGTGACGACCAAGATTAGATTCGGTTTTGAACTCATTAGCTGAAAGGAGGGATTTTATTGTGGGAGCGTAATACAGTTGTGTTCAGGACTGGGAAGGGATAGAGCCAGCGATACAGATACGCTTTGGTAACGATCGGGCCCATTAGTAACTTGAGCTGCTGTTGGGCTTCCCCAGAAAGAAATGAATATTCTCCTCGACTATAAAAGCTCTGGTTTGTACCCTTAATTCACACTTGAATTTTTCTTTTTCTTAGAAGTTGTGAGCTACTCACAATGACAATAGGCTGAAGGACTCTGCTAAAACAGGCCCGGTAGCATAGGCTCTGCCTTCTTCATGCAAAGAAGAGTCCCGCTCCCAGAAAGGTCTTCTTAAATGGAAGCTGATGCAGCAAAGGCTTTCTGCCCTAGGGGCCTGCTTCAAAAGAGGTGCCAGGGACTGACTGACAGCGGCGGAAAGAAATGTGGCCCAGTTCAAGGAAGGTTATGTTTAATTTTTAAAAATGCTAGTTTAAGAATTTCCTAAAATGTTCTAGAATCTCAAAATGCTGTAATCAGAAGCAATTGCAAAAATTTACTTTGACATTTGTTTTACATTTTGTAATCTTCTAGAAATCACACTTCAACCTTTTATGATTTTTTTTTTATTTGAACACACTTTGCAAAAGTCTTTCAGGAATGAATACACTAAAGCTACATTGCCCTAAAGTCAGAAAGTCAGGAGGTATATACGGATTTTCTAAAATCTGTTGTTCTAAGTCAATCTGGAAAGAGGAAACACGCCTTGTTATGTGGCAGAGTCTCTTGTAAAAAAAAAAAAAAAAAAAAAAAAAAAGGAAATATGGACCAGGTCAGTGCCTATTGTTGAATTTGGGCAGTACCACAGGCACAAGGTCCAGTAGAACTCCCTCACAACCCCGGATGCTATTTCCTAAGTGCAGTTAGGAACCTGGGCACTTCACACTAAGCCTTGTTTGACGTAATTCCAGTGTTTTTGCAAGTCTTTTAATTACACTTAAATTACGCTAGTCTCTGCTCACATCCTGGCTAACAGTTCCAAAGGTCTTACCTTTTCCTCTGCAAAGCTCTGTCTCAGGGCTGCCAGATTTTGGAAAATTCTCAGGACTTGAGTTGTAATTGAACATGTCTTGTGCAATCATCTCACGAGAGCGCTGGTTTATCTCCCTGTGACCCTTAGCTTGGCCCTGGTCTCTGCACCGCTAGTGAATGGCACCTTGCCCTGGCTGGCTGCTTCTGGCCCCCACCCCCCGAATCTCCCTTTTCCACACAACAAGACAATCCAAAGTGTGTGTCACTGAGGTGTCACCAGGTCTGTGAGACGTGAAAAGCTGTGCCAGTTGACATAAAACAAAATCCTGGAGGTTTCAGGGAGTCACATTTCCCTACTGCAAAGAAAACTGAGAAGAGGGGCAAGGTAGCTTTGGAGTAGGAGTTTGAATGAGGACGCTTTGTCCATGAATGGAAACTCTACATTCTTTGTTATTTTAACAGGCTGTGTCTGTTCTCCTTGAAAGAAATTGTACGAGAGAAGATTGGATTAAGTAGTTTTTATTTTATTTCAAAGCACTTGTACACTTTTCTAAAGATCAACTTACTTAGCCAAGTAATAAACTCTTGTTTTACAATAATACTAGTGTATATTATATCATTCAAGCTTACTACAAAATACAGAATTAGAGTGGGGAAACAAAACATTTGTTTCTTTGGTGAATGAGGCGTATATCATTACCTATTCACTCTGCCAGATATAACTTGAAACTTCTAAGCTATTCAAAGAAATACCCAACTAGTTAATCTGCTTTAGGGAGAAAAGAAAAATAGATTTGCACCTACTCAGATTCCTTTATAAAAACTCAGCCTTTTTCAGTCCAAATGAAGCTTAAGTTTATATTCTCTTTCCATTTGTGTATTTTGAAAAGTTAAAAAATATATTTATATACTGTCTCATTCCATTTTCAGCCTTATTGGTGGCTTGGAGTTTCACTGGTGACAAAAGAGGTCATTTAAGCAAATATTTGTGTGGCTGTTTACTTCTGATCACATAGAAACCAGAATGTGCGGATTTTCAAGTTGGAAACACCTTCTGATTAGAGTATAGCTCGCTTTTCATAATGCCGACTACTGGAGCAGATCATTAGCGTCGCTGTAAAAAGTGTTAGTGCCCCTCACTTTGTGCCTTTATGCAACTCTAAGTTCGCTGTCATGTAGAAAAATTTCTATCATTTAATCTGCATCATGTAGAAAAATCTCTATCATTACAAATTCAACATTTGCTTAGATATTTCTAGAAAAGGAAAAAAAACCCTATTTTTATAATCTTTTTAATTACTACTTAATTTTTTAATTACTTACCAATTTGTCAATTGTTTGATCACCTGCTTTATCCTCTGAGTATTAATCAGATTTTCTGCAGGGAAGGAATTAGTCCATTTGTCTACCTTTACAAGTGTTCATTTTTTTCATAATATATTCATGTATTTCTGGTTATTATCATTTCACTGCATTGGGTTACCTTGTACGCTAACGTATTCCTTGACGTACTTAGATTCTTCTGTGGTCAGTGTCGCTTTGGAGCTTTGTTTCTAAAATCCATCAAGAGAAAAGTAGTGGGTGGTCCCGGGAGATGTGAGTTAACACTCAATTTCCATTTACGCGAAGCGTTTCAGGTGAAGTGGTGCTTCAGTCAAAAGTGACGCCTTCAGACCTGCTGCTGCAGGCGGCTGACGGAGCTCAGCACCTTGTTCAGTCCTGGCATGTTGCTGGCTGCACGCATGAACCAAAAATTGTAAAACCAGTTAAGTTTCCTGAATGGAATGAATAACCAGTCACCCGAGCTTGTCCTTTTCTTGTCCTCAGAAAATGTCCAGTGTCATGGGACTTGGAGGGAATCTCCCAGTCAGAGGCTCAACGGCACGGCCTCACACTTGAAAGCTGTGCTTCCTACTTGGTTCCATAAAACATAATACACGATGCTTCTCTGTACATTCTAAAATGACTTTGTGTATCCTTTGCTTATAGTTGCAGAATGAGACAAAAATCTGGAGAAGTGGCCTAACGTTGTCATTGGTAATTGTACATTGAGACTTGTATAAATTGACCACAATTTTGTTGTTGTTATGATGTTTGCTAGTGATAATTTGGGGGACATTCAAGACACTCAAATTATTTAAATGACGACAATGAACGTTTTCTTAGGCAACTTCACCTCTAGAATCAATGGGTGAGCGCTCATCTTGTTACTGATTGGAAAAATAGTTCATTGAGTCACTCCCACACTTAGATGTTGTATAAAAATTTGTAGGAATGAGGAAGACCAGGATACGCATGAGATAGGAAGTAAAGAAAGAGACACAAGGTAGTCCTGGTTGTCAGGGTAGAGAAACAAGGCAAAAGAAATCCTGGATATTTATTACTCCAGTTTTACTGGTAAGCAGTTCATGAACAGAAAAGAAACAAAAAGTCCTATATAGTTTTCCAAAATATAATAGGGATGACTGCCAAAGACAAGTGGATCAATTAGATAGTTTCCTAGCAACCAGCATAGTGTTTGATGTACAGTGGAAGCTTCGGCTTGTTTTTGGCAGAATTAATGGAGAATATAAGGAAATAACAGGAACAGATTTTATAGTGTCTCCGATGGGGAGGGGAAGGGACAGGAAAGTTCTGCAGAGAGAATGTCCAAAGAAGTCACACTTAGGCAGCCAGGACCAGGCTGAAGGGGACAACTGACAGCTGCTGGGCTGCCCTCCTCCTGCAGGTGTGACGTCATGGGACAGGTGAGCGTAAACAGGAAATAAGCAGTTGGATTTGCTAAGAATGGATAATCCCTTTAAACCTCATTCCCTAGATTTGGGGCTTTAAGGTATGAGGACATGAAGTAAAATTAGGTCAGACTTGCAGGAGCCCTCCTCAAACTAACAGCAATATTTATGTGAATTTTTCAAATTTTAAAATGATAACTACCAAAACCCAATTATTTAATTTTCACCAATTTTTTCAAAAATTGTACTTCCCAAAAATAAAAAGAATTACAAGCAAAAGACACGGTATCATAGAATACAATCTAAAGCCCTAGTTTAGGGCAATTATAATTTGAAAGTGATGTCAAACGCATGAAGCCTTTCTGGACCTTTTTCTTTAGAGTTAAAAAAATTAGAAGTATCAGGTGTATGGAGTGCAGAGAGCTGGCTTATCTTCCCTGCTCCCTGCTGCAGCCTCCCATGTGCCCAGCCACCTCCCCAGAGTGGTATATCTGTCACATTTCGTGAGCCTACACTGGCATACCATTCTCATCCCAAATCCCAGTGGTGCCATCGACACTACGGGCTTGGACAGCTGCACAGTGGTGTCTGCAGCCCGTTACAGTGCCGTGCAGAGTGGTGTCCCCTGGCCTGCCACTTACCTGTGCTTCTTCTGGGTAGGCCGCTCTCTCTCCATCTTGGGGCAAAGGCTAACCACGGTACTGTCTCCACAGTTAGTCTTTTCCAAACGCAATACAGTTAAGAGGAAAGCAGCTTGCAGCCTTTTCAGATTGGCTTTTTGCACATAATAAGAGACTTAAATTGCCTTAATGCCTTTCATTGCTGAATTGTATACCTTTTCAGTGTTGAATAACATTCTGCTCTCCGGATGTTCGAAGATTTTTATCACCTTATCTACTAAAGTTGATCTTGGTTGCTTCCAAGTTTTGAATTTATATATAAAGCTGTTTTAGGAGTCCATGTGTTTCCTCTCCAAAAATTGTAGCATCAGAAATAAGGATATTTAGCAAAATATAGAGTCTTCCATGAAGGAAATCCTTTGAAAAGATTTTATACCAGTTACTTGTAAATTACTTTTGAAATTCCTTAACTTATGTGATATTATTTTTATTGCAACTTTCAATTCTTGTTTCCAACACCTCAGCATCTATGAGCAGGATTTTGGATGAGCGCAGAGTGTCATTTATCCGCCCACAGTGTGGGTAGGGTAATAACCTCAGACACTTCACTGGGGAGCATGATTGGAGAAGCACATGGCTCTTAAAGCAAACATACGGGCACTCATTCGTTTATTACATCAGACCTATGCTGTGAAGAATTGACATCACCTTCTGGGGCAAGAGCCGTGGCACAAAGAGAACAAGCGAGGTGTCTGAGCCCACTGGTTGGTTTGTTGTTTCATGCTCTGAGTCATTACTTAGCCTTTGTCTTGGATGCTTTTGTGTGAATAGCAATGTATGAATTAAATGAGAAAATTCACGCAATGTGATGGGAGTCATTTTAGGCCTGTAGTCAGTTCTCAAGAAATGAAATCATGCAACAGTTATGTGCAGAGAGAGCAAAATATTTTACTGTTGATTGCAATTTATTCTTCCATACAACCTTGTGAGATAGGTATTGCACCAATGAGGAGGCTGGGAAATTAAATAAATTTCCTTGACCACATAAAAGTGGATAGTTGAATGAGGAATCCAATGCTTTCTCGCTTCAAATTTGAAGATCCCTAATCTTTATAGGTGCTGGTTATAGCTATGATTCTAATATCTTGTGGTTTTCTCTTCTCCTCTTTTCTTTTCTTTTCTTTCTTCTTACATGGTGAAAAAATGCTTGGATTTGAAAGTGAGTGAGTCCCTGGAGTTCAGTATACAGAAACGCTAATGTGTTGTAACAAAATAACTGATTTTCCATTGATGTGGGACTTGGGGTAGAAGCCCCCACAGTGATAGGAACAATTTAGAATCACACAGATCCAATTCTGCTCTCCATGTACCAGTCACTTAATCTTGGGAAGGTTACAAATATTCCTTAAATGCACTACCTTCTCTCTACAGTGGATAGAATAATACTGTGCCAAGGTTTATTTAAGGATGCGGGGCACTGCAATAGTAGCTTTTATATTCATGCCTTTTCAGCTTCTGGTAAGCAGTGGCTGCTCCTTCACTTTGGACCATTTCTCAGTCTTAGAACAGCGCTCTGAGCTCTGTTCCTATCATCACCTGATCCTCTAGTTCTGACTTGTGTGTCCTTCTTGCAAGGACCACTGCAATTAAACTGATCTTCCACGGCAATCCAGGACAATTTCCCACACCTCAAAATTCTTAATCCAATATCAAAGCTCCCTCTTGTCATGTGATGTCATGTTGGTTCCTCCCCTACGGGAGTTATCCAGGTTCTGTAATAAGCTCCATATTGACACACATGTGTAAGTATGTACTAAAAAATCTTCATATCTTACCATTCCAATTCTGACTCTATCACTATTGTATCACTGAAAATTTCTACAGAAGAGAAAATCAAAGTGTTAAAGGATTAGTCAACTTGCTTGTGGTCATAATACACATATGCATGCTTATTACAGCCCAATTTACAATAGATTAATAATAAAATCAGCCCAGGTGTTCACTACCAGGTGAATGTGTGAGAAACACACAGTATTTTTATTCATTGGAGTGAGAGTCAGCCACAAAAAGGAATGAAATCATGTTGATTGCAGGAAAATAGTTGGAACTGGAAGTCATGTTAAGAGAGAGAAAACCAGACTGAGACAAATATCTATTATTTTCTCATGAGAGAGAGAGAGAGAGAAAGAGAGAGAGAGAGAGGCAGACAGATGACAGAGATACAGAGACAGAGAGAGAGTAAGACAATGGGGATTATTAGAGAAGAGGAAAAGAAAAAGAAGAATAACAAAGACAAAGAAAGAC
>NDGN011453651.1:0-14653 GCA_002564285.1 Tympanoctomys barrerae
AAAAGAAAACAAATAAAATAAATGTGTATTTCCAAAAAAAAAAAAAACAAAAACAAAAAACAAAGAAAGAAATGCAGCGAGGGCTGGCCAGATAGCTCAGCAGATTGAAGCACCTGTTGAAGCAGTGAGGGCTGGCCAGATAGCTCAGCGGATTGAAGCGCCTGTTGAAGCAGATCCAGAGACCGGGTTCTCTCCCAGGCCTGCCGTGCCAGCCCTGCCCCCTGGGCATGCTGAGATAGCGATTGAGCCTGGGCATGTTGGAAGGCACCTGTAATCCCAGCACTTGGTAGGCTGAAAGCAAGAGGATCACTGCAAGTCCAATCTGTGTAGTGAGGCCCTATAGACCCTGTAGTAAAATACATTAAAAAATTAGAAATAGAAAATGTAAATTAAAAAGAAATGCAGCAGATGGTACATGCACGCTGTTGTGTCCAAAGACAAGAGACCCTACTTCTGTATTTTGCTTCATATGCACTCCTAAGTAGAAACTGTTCTTACTGTAGCCTGTTAAAACTTAGAGGAATGTCACACCATGATGTCTGTTTCTATGTTAAACATAAAGAAATTGAGGTTAAACAACAAGCCCAAGGCCACAGACCCGAGAACCTCAGGGCTCCCAACGGAGCTGCTGCTGAAGCCGAATGTCTTTACGGGCCTCCGTCGTGCTAATAAGACCTACCCCCGCCGACTTACCGGGTCAGTGGCCACCCGTTTTTAATAAAGTCGAAGCCAGGCACCTCCTCCTCTAGTCAGGAGAGGTCTGTCTTTGAGTAGATGTCTTAACAAATAGACACACCACCGCTTACTTCAGCGCTCTTCTCTATAATACATCATCCTCACAAGCTGCCAGGAACACCCAGCAATTTTTGTCTACATGAAATTCACCAATGACAGTAAGTGGTAAAGGACTGAGTTGAAAAGCCCTGGGCTAAAAGCCAGCAGTCTTCTAGGCAGGGACAGGGTCGTTGTTACCCAACCGTGTTTAATACTACAGGGTTATTCAACCCACTATCCTCCTCAGAGTCAAAAGGAAGGCCTGTTTCAGACCTGAATACATCATAAGCCTGAGAGAAATCCCAAACCCTCCTACAAATGTCTTCCGGCGTCATCTTCACATTCAGACGCATCCTAAAACACAGCAAGAAAAATACTAGACATTTCCCAAGAGCTGACCCGTTCCTGGGGCACAGCCTGGGAGGCTGCACTAATCAACCTGGACAGATGCCTCGTTTGCATCCCCAAGGTAGCTACTGTCCTCTAGCGGCAGCACGGGAACAAAGCAGCAAGCGTACTTCACTGATGCCAAGTCGCCTAACCCAGCCTTACGATTAATGTATCATGCTTCTGTGCTTTGTACCAGATTTTTTTTTAATCCCATATAACTCTGACTTTTAAAAATAAAAAAATTAAATTAAAAAAATAACTCTGACTTTTTTTGTTCAAAGAATGACAGAACATTAAATGGTTATAATGTATGTTTTCCTTTTGTCAATTCAAGTTTTTTGTAACTTTTAAAATTTGCATTTGCTCAAAGCAAAGTGTAATGGTTGAAATTCATGACTGTCAATGAAACTGGACTTTTATATTAAAAAGTTCATCACTTAGCAGTGGTAGTGGGTAACATGAAAAAACACCAGCAGAAGAGGATCCTGTGTCCAAACTGACTCTCTCTGGCTCGCAAGGTTCTATTCAGACTGTTCTCACAGGCACCTCCATATGTGCTGGAAGACTTCCTGACCAGGTAGCTAAATGCGGTCACGCTCAGTGCCCCACCCAGCATCAGTTCCCTCATCCTCTGGACCCCCAGTCCACTAACCCAGTAGCTGAAGCTGAAAGCTCAGCAGAGCAAGGGTTTCAGGTACCCTGACCCAGAGCTCCGGAGGTAGCATGCTAGACCAGCGCCCAAGCCAAGTCAGCAACTAAATATTTTGAATATGACACCTTGGCTCCTCCTCAGCCTTCACCCTGTGAGCCCATTCGCCAATCCCTTCCTCAGTGGTGGTCGCTTCCTATGTATGGAACACTGTGTTCATCACTGCGCAAAGCAAAGAGGATTGTATTAGAGCCGAGATTTGTGGAGTCCTACACTTCCAACGGAAACTAATTTGGTGAATATTAGCCTGGTGGCCCAAGGCCTCGGCAGCTACTGACTACCCAGCACCCAGCTAGGTAGGGAACTCAGTGGGGTGGTCACATTGTATGCACCTGGTGATGGGCTTCTGAGTTTGCCTCTTGCTCTTTGGTCCCTGGCAAATAACCTACACAGTAATCACCTGCCCCACTTCCAAAGGGAAGGAAGTAACACATCATTTTAAGGAGCAAAGGAAAGACTTATTAAAGGCCTCTCTCACAGTCTTTGTTATACAATAAATATTTTGATAATATCTAGATCACAAAGTATTAAAGATAAAAAAAATTCGCCAATCATTGCATCAAATATTTCTTCTACTGTAATGGATCAAAGAAAAATGCATAAGTCAGTGGAGCATTTCTACTTTCCTAGGACAATGAGATGGAAAAATATTTAAAGGCAGAGAGAAACTAGAGCGTAAAAAAATATGAAGAGAGACCGAATGGGGCTCTGGTTACTTACCCAACTGTTTGACCATTTGAGAACTGCATTTGCTATGCATGGTTAAGTTTACAGACTAATACACACAGCTCTGGGTGGGAGGTGCGCAGTCTATCCAGTCAGTTGTCAAGTCGCTGTGCACTGGTTAGTGGATCCCTATGACCATCACTTATGGGCATACTGTTGGGAGTCAAGCATGTTGCTCTGTGTTCTCCTCTTGGCCACGGGACTGTAGGACTGGTCAGTACGACACTAGACTGTGAAACATTACTAACTTTGAAAATGAAGATGCTTTGCAAAAAAATCACAAGCTTCCAAAGACACTCCTCCCTCTGCTAGCTGAGAGTCAGCACATTTCCTCACTAGCAATACTATTACAACGGCCTCCCATGTCTACAAAGTATTCTTTATATTCTTCACATCTTGTGGCTCTGTGGGTCTGGAAACACCAAAAGACCTGCAGAAGCTGTCTTTGCTAACTCCGCTCCTGGCACCACCATTGCAAGGAGCGTATCACTGTACCTGACATTGCTGCTCGACAGCTCCCATCTGAAAGACTAGAGCTCGAACCCCAACTGGATTAACAGAGCCACTGTGGCCGCTGTTACTGAGGAATGATTCAAAATGACTGGGCACGTATGCAGAGAGGACTAGGAATAGCCACTGCATGCCTGGATGTGACTGCTCCCAGCCAACACTCCTGCTGGAGCTTGGTCCAAACAAAACTCCAGTGAAAGGTGGTGGCGCCTTCGGGAGATGAGCCTGGGAGGAAGGGACTGGGTCACATCTTCCCTCACAAAGGAATTCCTGTGCTTCTCAGAGAAGTGTTGTCCTCACAAGAGTGGATTAGTACTAAGAGAATAAGAGAACACACAGGTTGCTATCAAACAAGAACCCTCGCCCCTCTCACTCTCACTTCCTTCTCCACCCTGAGACTTCTTGGTCTCTCAGGTCTCTTGCCACGCGAGGCCATGCATGTGTGTGGCAGCCCATAAATCCTCACTAGACATGGCACCTTGCTATTTGGATTTTTCAGCCAAAAACTCACACTAGCGAAATGCATTTCATTTCTTTATACATGACCAAGCATCGACACAAAACAGACTGAGACAGTCGCCTACAGCTGCGAATATCCTCCTCTCCCCCAGAATGGCACCTGCCAAGGACCATCTTCCACCACAGAACATGAAGCCCACTGATGTTCCACGTTAGCACACAGGAGCCCAAATGTTCACTGGAGTTTCACAAATGGAGGCTATCACTTAAGAATTAAAAGACCTAGAGCCAGCCAAATAGCTCAACAGATTAAAGTGCTTAGGCAGACAAAGCAACTGGGGTTCAATCTCCAGGCCTGCCATGCCGGCCCCACCTGTAGGGCATGAGACAGCGATTAAAACTGGGCATGGTGGTGCACACCTGTAATCTCATCTCGTGGGAGGCTGAACACAGGCAGATCCCTATGACTCCAATCTTCTTAGTGAGACCCTGTAGACCCCGCAGACCCTGTAGACCCTGTACTAAAATACAGGGAAAAAAATTCACAAGCATGAGTTACTGTGGGAAGATGAGCCATTGAACTTTAACAGCACTTGTGGATTACATGATCTCTTATCTACCCATCACATCAAAAGCAGAGAGGTAACAAATATCCATCATCAACTAGCATAGGGGCCCTCCTGGATTCAGAGAGGTCACAGAGATGGGGCTAAATCTCACGCAGAAAAATATCCTTAGGTTTCTCTATTCCTAATGCCTGAAATCCAGGCATCACCCACTTTAATGTTTGATCACTTGAAATATAGCAAAATTGAAAATTTTATATTTAACTAATTGGTAAATATTTTAAACTTTAACTTTTTTTCATATTTTATCCTCTAACTTAAAATAGCCTGGCTCAAAACAGACTAACTCATGGTATGTATGTTAGACAAAAAATAGTCATACACATACATATATATATAGACATAAATACATAACAGATTTTGTCTTCTTTATTTTTCACAAATACCTCCATGTAGTTCTTTAAGATATAATTATAAAGTGCCAAGCTTCCTTTCAGAATTATCTATTAACCCTACTAGATAAGCATCTATATATTTAGAGTTAGCTATGAAATATCTTTTCTCATCCTCCCTATTCCCAGATCAACAATGTACTGCCAAAACTCTTTGGAAATCTCAAGTTTCTGGTAAGAATGATATTTCAACTGTAAAATACTCAGAAAGTAGCTTTGTGAGAAATTAGCCTTCTTCTAAGCATTTGTATTGATATCAGTAACTATATTTTAAAGTACATTTTATAGAAGCATAGTTTCATCCTTTGCAGAATGTGAGGTCTATTGACTGTGCCTGGTAATTCTTTGGGAGAAATAATCTAATAAATGAAGTCACTTGTAGTTCACTCAAGTGCTTACCACCCACACCTGTTGTTTAAATAATTTTAATTTCCCTTGAAAGCCATTTTACGTGTTTAAAATTAACAAGTCAAAACTGAATATATGTTCATGGTGTGCAACATGATATTCTGATATAGTCATATGCTACATAAACTTGGACCCTAGACACAGCTGTGGCCCCAGGAGATTATCTCAGCTAGTGCCAGTACTGTCTAGGTTTGTAGACGTGCACAAGGGGCTCACGAAGGAATGCAGTTTCCAGAATGTGTCTCCCTCACTCAGTGGAGAGTATGCACATACACTACACACACACACACACACACACACACACACACACAGAGAGAGAGTGAAGTGGCTATGCCAAGCTATTTACATCTGCATTTCCTTATATATAAATCCCTTTAGTTTTCTTTTTGTGGTGTGATGAAGAGTTAATTCTATAAGGCTTATGTTCCAACCCTATTCAAATGATCGTTCCTGCTGATTTGGAAAAATATGAACTGCTCAGGTTGAATGTCATATGCAAGATGTGAAGGTTAGGCTAGGCATAGTGGTGCACACCAGTAATCACAGTACTTGGAAGGCAAAGACGGGAGGATCCCTGTGAGTTCAAGGCCAGCCTTGGCTACAAAGTTAATTCCTGGCCAGCCTGAACTCCATAGTGAAGCCCTCTTCTCAAAAAGACAAAAAGGAAAAAAAAAAAGCGAAGGTCAGGGTGGTCATTTTTGAATGAGTCCTTCTCCTGAGTGACAGCACCTGTGATTCAATGACCCTCCCTTTCCTAGCAAGGTTACCAAATGTGGTGAGATGGGAACTTTAGAGAAGAACCGCTCCTGAGTGACCTTTGCTTATGAAAGGTGTACATTCTCTTGGACTGTGAAGTGGTTAGGTACCTTAAGCCAGTGGGACCAAAGCTAAGTGGACAACCAAACATGTGTTTTGAGGGGAAACAGCGGTGACCCTGATTCTCTGCTTATGAACTGAATCATCCAGATTCTGCTGAGCAGACCCCCTGTCTGATATGTAATTAGCAATGACTCTAACAACTTTTGTGTTTCCATCTAACATCTGTGGATAGCTCCAGTCTCTGTTACATTTCATTATTAATCTTTTGAGAAATCTCTCCACCAACATAAAAGCCATGTATATGAACACCCCACCAGGCCTCTGCAAATTAAACAAGATGCGCTTCAGCGTGCCTCAACCCTGAAGGCTCTATGCAGTGAACTCCAAACGACTCTGTCTCCATGTGACAGAGCTCCCCACAGTACAATGCACAATACTTTAAGCACAGAAGTGCCACATCATGCTAGAGCCCTGGCCCAGTGCAGGAGACAAGATAACCATTCTGAAATCTGCATCAAATGAGGAGGTTGAAGTGGAGGAATTTACCCAATTCTGGCTTCCTCCTCCCCAAAACATAAAGCTTTGATCCTCTTTCAGAGATGCTTCCAAACAAGTTCAGGTTGACCATCAGTGGGCTGAGTTCATTCTGACCCTGTCTTAGCCCCTCTGGACAGCCCTAGGAGGGGAAAAGCGCCTAGAATCAGAATACCATAGGGCTGGTGAGGTAGATAAGTGGACTAAGTACCTGCTTAGGCAAGTGCAGGGACCAGGGTTCGATCCCCAGCACCACATGCCATGCCAGCACTGCCTCCAGGGAGGTGCTGAGCCAGCCACCAAGACCTGCAAGGTAGCACACGTCTATAATCCCAGTACTGGGGAGGCTGAAAACAGGAGGATCACTCAAAGTCTGAGCTATACAGTGAAACCCTATATCAAATATATTTGTTAAAAAATTCTAATTACCAGACCTCACCCCAGATTGACTGAGGTAAAAATCTCAAGGTGAGACCCAGTGGAGTGAATGCTTATACCCAGCCAGGTGCTTCTGGTGCAGAAAAAAAATGTAAGCATTAATTCATCCACCCCTCCTTCCTTAGTGCCAAGATCCTCAACTTGGAGAAGAGATGACCAGGTTCCTAGTAAATGCCACATTTGTCCCTGTCCCTGCAACAGAGGTCAATCATAACACTGGAAGCATCTTCAAGAGGCTTCCAGGAGACCTACTGGGGGGTGGGAGGGGGAGTGGCTCAGACCAGAGGTCAAATCCTTTGTTCCTTGTCCTTTCTGCATCTTACCTGAATGTGGGAGTGAGGACCAGTGTGCCCACAGCCATCCCAGCCTGTGAGGTGGAAAATGTACATTAAGAAACAGAGTCTGCAGGTAGGAGCACATCCCCGTGACGCAAGTCAGTGCAGCCAGAGCTGCTGTGGCTGCCTTTCCTTCAAGTTTCCTTAATATAAAAGAGAACTAACCCTTTAACTTGCTATAAACTTAGTAGATTGGGCTCATTTGGGTTTTCAGTTACATGCGCTCCCACCTGATCCTATGAAATCCCGATCATTGCATTGTCAGTCAGCACAGCCGCTGGGTTCAAGGGCCAGGGGAGCCTCACAGCCCAGGGCAGGTGCAACTCGCATGCCTAGGTGCTCTGCTGTCTTCCTACAGCCCTAGTGCTGGTGGCATCTGGAGAAAATGAGGAAGTAATTTTGTCCTTTACTGAGTTTATAAAGAAGCCTGACAGCTTAACAAACAAGAGAAACTGGAGGAGCAATGCCCCTCTCTGAAGTCCAGCAAGACAGGGAAGGTAGTAGGAACCCCTCCAAACAGGAGCTGCGCTCTACCTGTCGTGAGGCCACTGCCCTTGGTGATATGATCATCAGTATCCATCTTGCCCACTGGCCTTAGGTGGAAGAGGCAAGGACTGGATAAGCAGCTCTCTCACCACTGTACCCCCGGGCTTACCACAGAGACCACCTCAGGGAGGGGCTCACTCAGGATTTGTGGAGGGAAAGAAAGAGTAAAAAAAGTGATGGTTGGAAGGAGGGAGAAAAGGAGGGGATAAATAGACAAATGAATGTCCGTCTGTTCATGTTTACACAATCCTTCGGCTTGTTCTCAGTAAAACAACTGAGTGAATAAGCAAGCACTGGTCCCGGAGAACCAAGGGTGAGTGCTGGTCACCTTGTCTCACTTTCCCAGGTCTAGTGGTGAGTTTTGCAGAGGCATCGACGACTGTAGGGTGAGTCTGAGAAAAGCAGAGAGCACCATTCATTGTTCCCATACTGTGCTGCTCACATCCGTAGCCTCTGAGGTCCTGGATGAACAAACTGGGTTCTTGTGTCCCCCCACAAGCCATTTTGATCAATCAGGAACACAGAAGAGATCGCAGATACCTGAAAACTTTTCACCTAAGTGTGTAGAGATTTGCTTGTATTATTTTTTATTCTTTTTTTTAGTGGACTACCATAAGATACCAGAGAACCTTAGGAATAGAATTATTTATTACATCACCTCAAGCTAATGTGCTACAAACTTCACAAACCAGCACATCTCTTTCACTAATTATCTTTAATAAAACAAAAGGTCAAAAATCAGCATCCAGTGATGACGCAATACAGTTGAGACTAATAAAAGTCACAAACTACTCCAAAACCGGGCATCATGAGATACATCATGAACCCCTTGTGTGAACAGATTTGCTCAACGAAAGAGCGCCTCATGCCTCCAGCCCTCCACGGATGCCATTGGGAGTTCCTGGAGGGAGAACACGAAATGAAAAAGAATGGGTGGCCAGGAGAGCTGTACATTATCCCCAGTAACCTGCCACAGAGACCATTTTTAAAGACACTTTCATCTCAGCAGGAGTGACAGCCCTGAAGAAGTGGCAGGTACCAGTGCCAGACAATCCTTCAGAGGGAAGGCGGCAGAGCCCCGCTGCACCCTTCACCTGGGCCCCCATGATGGATGAGATGGGAATTGCCCGTGGTTGGTTAGGTAGATGGCTGAGGGAGACATCAGGATAATAATGTAGCTAGAACTCAGAAATCAAAGAGAGGTAACCCAAATATCGCTCCAGCCATGCCTGCCTCAAAATTCACCAGATTTCAAACATATAAGATTCATCTTAACTACAAATGCAGGCTCCGGCTGCCTCAGAAATTTCTTAAGTGGTAGCTGCTCAATTAATTGTATTATCCCATTGAAGAGTAACGTTAGCAGGGATGTGGTCATCCCAGATCTACGCATTTCTTTTGTATCCACCTGGCCATTAAGTTTCACATCACATAAATAAGGAAAGTATATTACAAGAATATTACAGAGTCTCTCATTATTGGCATAGCATTATGTTAATTAACACCCATAAAACATTGAGATAAACATAAATACACAATGGCAGATTTATATATATATATATACATACATAAACATATACATTAGGAGGAATCAGGGAATCAAATCATAGTGGTTGTGTCTTCCTTCCCCGTACAGAAGAAAAGCGGGATGAATAAACAGGGAGAGACAAGAGTGGCAGAGTAAACATTTTAATCATTAAAATTGATTTCAAATTAAGTGTGAGAAGGGGTCAAACAATTTTCTCTTTTCCCCATTCACCCATTAATCAAGAGAGTGACAGGAAGATAGCTTGACTGGAGCATTCCTTCAAGACTGAGAAAACACTCAACGAAGCCACCCTTCTTCTGCTTCAAACGTCTGGAGGCTTCTGAAAGGGACAGTGTAGTACTGCACAGCTACTGAGGATGCTGCAAAAGAACTCGGCAAAGTAGTTCCTGTAGACTGGTGCTCACCCAGCCAGGCACGTTCACCTTCAGGGATAGGAGCTCTGGCTACCTGTTCTGATCATTACTAGAAAGACTGAGTGGCTAAAAAGTCTCTTTTCCATGGAGTGGAGACTTCAGTCTATTGCTGACCCTTTAGCAGAGCAGTTTATCTTGGCCTCTGGCCCCACCCATCACCCTTTGATCTTCCAAACTGCAGCTCATCTTTTAGAGTCCTGAAGAAAACTATATCTGACATCAATTATATTCTTTCATGTCCACGCCAATGGCCTGAGTTTTTAAAGCCCTGAACAGGAAGACATAGCATTGGTGTCTCATGGGAACTGACCATCACAACCAATGTGCTTTACTGCTCAGTTTGCACCCTGAAGAACCAGGAAGCTTCCCCATTCCTCCCATGCCCCGTGTTATTTCACTCTCACCTGCAAATGGTGTCAAAGGTCATGGAAGACTCCTTCTACTATATCTGGATGAACAACAAATTTGATACCAGTACCTAGGACTGTGAGTTTGATCTCTGGACTGATCAGTGTAGGAGGGAAAGTAACTACATTGCCTACCCAAAAAAAAGGTCCCTGGCCTAAATGAAACTCTACTTATTTTGCTAAGTGCCTCCTTCTATGAGCTTTTAAATGAATATAAGAAACTACTTGCATTGATTAGACCCAATTTTGGGGATTCAAACCTTCAAGTTCTCCAAAATGTAGTTAAAATGCTGACAATATTTGCAGCTGCCATTTGTGAAAGTAAAACCCAATGACAATGACACACAAACTTAATTTGCAGAATACCTAGCCCATTACATTTCTTTGAACAGAGCAACACAGGAAAAAATATTCTCAAATGTGTCCCCAGTCATTAGGGAAAACTGAAGACACTAGAGCCAAAGGTCCACCCCTAGAGACAGTGTTCAAATATTTGGTTTTCTATAACATATCAGAGTATCTTTGATGCTGTTGTACCAATTTTGAAGTGGAAAATATGATGGTGATATTTTCAAATGCAAAAATATATGCATCCTCTTCTTCAAGACCAATATTCATGTAATGACTCCAACCTCCAGCCAAGTCAATGTGTTAGGTCACTGGACTCCTGGGAGCTTTGTGGAGAAGCTTGACCATCTCTCCACCCTAAAATTAATTTCAGAAAGCATAAGAGTCCTTGCACTTCACCTAGGGAAATGCATACTCCTTGCTTAGTGTGTGCACCCACTGAAAAGCCCTTCTACTACCTTGAGCTGGGGAGACCTGAAGCCAAGCACACAGTTCTGGGATCCTAAGGCTGACTCAAGGCACCCCCAAATCAGTCACCTGAGAAACATACATATTGACAGCTGAAGTGGGTTCTAAACTAACGGATCGCAAAATCAACTCCTGCTGTGCTCTCCTTGTCGCCTGCGGACAGGGAGAGGCAGGAAGTGTGGCTGCATGTAGGTGTCTTCGCCCAGATCCTTTCAGTCTCTTTTCTCCCCACAGGCTGTTCACATCAAGACCTGTTCTCGAGTTTCTGGCAGTCGAAGGGCAATCAGGCCACCCCCAACCAGGGAAGCAGCAGCCAGAAGGATGGGGACCACTTTAGTTATCCCAACAAAAGAAGCAAAGATAGTGTTTCCCAGGATGGCACCAAATTTGCATAACCCGTTGAGGATGCCGAAGGCTGTTGCCCTGCAAAAGAAGAGGAGAGAAAGTAATTTTGAATTTCTGGAATTCATCAGAGGACTCAGATTGGGTTCTTTCTTTTCCTTGCTTCAAGAACAGATGTGGGAGGTATTATTTTTCCTAAATGTAAAATTAACACATTCACACTGTACTCAAATTTGAAAATACAGAAAAATATAAAGATGTAGGGATGTCTAAGGCAATTACCACTATTAACATAGTGTTCTTATCTTCAAACATTTTTATCTTATTGAATATATCTCTTCTTAAAATGTTTGGCAGTACTCGCTTATTGAAAAATGCCAAAAGACTATCAAGTTATAGGCTTGGACTATTAGCCTTTCTTGCATTTCTCCAACTGTAAGACTACATTTCCCAGATTCCCCTGCTGCTGACTGGTCATGTGAAAAGTTTGGCCAATAGGGTGTAAGTACAAGTGATCTCCATTGAAAAACCTTAGTTGAGGTCATGAGTGAGCCTTTTGCTCTCTCCACTTTCATCCTTCTTTCTCCAATCCTACTTTCTGAACATGTTTAAGATCATGCAAGGGAAGATAACAGAAAGTTGGTCTCACAATAATTGCCATTCTTTTTGGAGTGAGATGGAAACTCGGTGCTATTTTTATTTGCATCTCTCAAGTGACCAGTGATGTTGAACATTTTTCATATAATCTTCAGCCATTGTATTTCCTCCTGTGAGAAGTGCACATTCATCTCAAATGCCCATTTTTTAATTGAGTCTTTAAATTTGAAGGGTAATTCCTAACTTTTTTCAATTCTTTGTATATTTTAGCTAATAATCCCTTGTCCCGTGGACAACTGGCTAAAACTTTTTACCATTCTTCTGTGGGTTATCTCTTCACTGTACTGGTAATTTGTTTTGCTATGCGAAAGCTTTTTAATAGGATAAGATCCTAGTTGTAGATTCTTTGTAGTATCTCCCATGCAACTCCTAACAAATGCTGGCAGAGGTGGGGGGAGGCATGGAACCCCTTCACTGTTTGCAGGAGTGTTCACTGGTGCTGCTGCTGTAGAAATCAGTGTGTAAAGACCTCAAAAAACTAGGATTAGGGGTTCCATTTAACTCAGCAAGTCCTGTGGTAGGTATCTTCCCAGAAGAATTAAAACCTCATGTCACAGTGATCTATGCACATACATGTTTATAGCAGTGTAGTTTTTAATAGCTAAATCTTGGAAACAACCCAAATTCCCATCAACTGAGGAATTGATAAAAGAGATCTGGTTTGTTTTATACAATGGAGTACTACTCAGCCACAAACAAGGATAAACTTCAGGCATTCTTAGGTAAATGGACATAACCTGAGACCGCAGCATTAAGTGAAATGCATCACACATAATAAATGTAAATATCCCATTGTTTTTTCAATGTAAGAAGCTGAAAGAGTTAACTATCCTAACTATCATATATATATTTTTTTTTCACACACACAGAGACAGTCTTTTATTTATATCCCCCCTTTCTTTGTCTTGTTTTGTCAGAGATGGGTGTTCCATTGATGTAAGAGAAGCTGTATTTGGAGAAGTATTTAAAGAATCTTTTCAAATTTGATGCCAGACCAAAGATTGTAGGTACTTGAATTCGACAAAATAACCCAATATAGTCCAATTGTCCATAATACTAGTGGGTTATCAGCACAACTGGCAATTGTTCGAAGTTGTTGACTTGAGCCTTTTACAGCTCAGCATATTAATATAGCTTTACTTTTTATGCCTCATGGTCACTTTTCTGCTGGATGGTTAAGACTAAGATAAAGCAAGACCTATGTAACTCAAAATGTAATTTTTTCTGTCTGACAAGGTCAGTCAAATCCCCTCAAGATTTACCATGGAACCATGCATAGCACCTTGTGGGTCTTTTGTCAGTGTCAGCCATCTGGATGAGTCACAGCCACTGCTTGACCAATTTGTTCTCTGTGAAAGCCTGAGAGAGTTTTTTCTTCCTAGGTGACTCTCCTTAGGCACACTAACCACCATCAATATACAGCTACTTTCTCTTAGTTCATTGAGAAGAAAGGTTTGTGCTAGTATTGTTTAGATGAGACATCACATCTGCATCTTGTCCTCTGAATAACTACTAGGAAGACAACAATATGCAAAGTATTAATTATTACAACTGTTCTACTAACCTGTTTTGAAACTGTTTCACTGATATTTTATCTTATTTCTCATTAAAATGAAAAAATAAATTAAAAAAAAGAAATTGAAAGAGTAAACATAAGGGCCAAACTGTATAATAGGTATTGTGAAATAGGAAGAAATTGTTCAAAAGAAAGAGAAACTAGGGAGGGGGAAGAGGGAAAGAAATGGATGAAAGACTAAAAAAAAATGAGAAAAGATAAAATGGAATCCAAGCTTTGTAAATGAGGAGGGGAAGAGGGATGAAAGGAAGGGGAGTGGATGAACAAAAAGGAACCAGAGTGTATCATATATAGGTGCTACGATGAATATGATCAATTTGTGTACCTAAACTATACCAATAAACTTAATGTTTTAAAAAAAAGAGTCTGCTATAGACTTCTACAGAAGGGAAAAATGAAGAGGTAACTTCTGAAGGAACAACTGCTTAGAATCTCTAAGTCCATGGAGGAACCTAACACTAGTTACTCACCCTCGATCATACTTCTCAGAGATAACTGATAGCGACCACTTATCTTTTTGTGACCTCATCTCTATACAAACAATATTCCCAACACTACATCCCCAACTGGGATAAATAACAATGGGGAGTACAACTTTGTATCCAAAATTCTTTCTATATTTCTGGCTATTATTAAACCACACCATACCTTTATAATCATGAGCCCTTCATACTAAACTTTTTGTCTTCAATATTTTCTTACATATTTTCATATGTGTGTTTTTCCAAATAGGCTTAAAAATAATTTTTCAAGTTTCCAACAGGGAGTATTTCATTGAATTTTGAACATATTCTTGTAAGTTAGTGTAAATCATCTAAACACAATTGGACATTTCTGTAAGATTGAATTATCCCCTCCAAAATGAGGTATATCTTGAAATATATTTGAGTCTTATTTCATACCTCTTAGTAGATAGATCTCTATGGTTTTATTTATAGCATGCTTCAAATATGATTCCTAGTATTTTATGTTACCAAATGGACTTCAATTACACTTTCTTATGTATTTAAAAACCTGTTAATAAACCTATGATTTTTTTATTTTTTATTAATTTTATTGAGAAACAAACAGCAATGAGACAGTTTCAAAGCAGATTAGTAGGACAGTTACAATAATTAATACACTGCATATTGTTGTCCTTGTAGTAGTTATTCATAGTATAAAATGCAGACATGATATCCTGTCCAAACACTATTAGTACAACTCTTTCTTCTCATTGAATTAAGA
>NDGN011453654.1:0-14568 GCA_002564285.1 Tympanoctomys barrerae
TTAGTACACTTTATTGTGATGTATTTAGTTGGAGTTTCAAGGATATATATATATATATATATATATATATATTACAGTAATGATTTAATGAATGGTTATATACATAATATTCAAGTATATAGGGAAAATCCTTTAAATGATACTATTACTTTCAAAATATAATATATTTATTGTAATACTATACATTTTGAGTACAACCATCCTGGTTAGTTTGCTGTGGTTACGGTAGCATTTGGCACAAAGAAAAAGCTTCGTTATGTAGCTTGAGAATTTTACTATACCTGTCCTTTGCTACCTGTTTCAAAGCTTGCAATGGATTCTTCTGTTTTGGTTTTTTTGTTGTTTTGTTTTGTTTTTTGGGACAGAGTTTCTTATAGTTCAGACTGGCCTTAAAGTCACTAGCCCAGGCTGACCTCAAACTCATGCTGATCCTCCTGGGTCTGTGTCCTGAGTATTGGAACTTAGAGGTACATGCCACTATGCCCCAGCTTTTTAAAATTTGTTTCTTATTTTATGTATTTAGTACAGGGTCTCACTAGACAGAGAGGACTCCTAGTGATCCTGTTTCCAGCCTCCCAAGTGCTGGGATTTTGGGCATGCTCAACCACATCCAGTCTCGGTGCGCTCTGGTGGCGGGGCCGGCACTGCATGTTGGGGATCTTACCCTGGTCCCAGTGTCTACCTAAGCAGGCGATTTAATCTGCTGAGGTATCTGGCCCCGGCCTTGTGCCTAGCTTTTAGGCTTAAAAAAGGCGCTCGCGCGTGCGCTCTGCGCTCGCTCTCTCTCTCTCTCTCTCTCTCTCTCTCTCTCTCTCTCTCTCTTTTGAGGTAGGGTTTTAACTGTGTAGTTCAGACTGGCCTTGAACTCACTCTCACCTAAGCTGACATTGGCTTTGTGGCGAGCCTTCTGCCTCAGCTTCCCAGGTGCTGGCATTATAGGTATGTGCCATCAAGTCTAGCTTTTTTGCCATTTTCTTAAAAAAATTGAGGCTTTTTTCAGTAGGTTTTAGCGCTTTATTTTCTATAGTTGTGCTGGATAATGGTGCTGTCTGACACATGGCTTTGTCATTCTACCTTCTGGACACACACATTGGAATTTTAGTTCTGGGTCTTCCTGTGGGGCCCAGCAGATTAGTTTTGCCAGGTGAGTTCTTGTGAAATCATGTTGAGTCGCTTCTAGCCTGTGTCTAAATCCTCCTGCGCTGTTTTCTTTCATAGTTGATGTCATTGTTGAGTTAGTGACTGGTTTAGAAGTTTAGGTTCTGGAGTGAGGAGGTAGAAGAAAACGTGTAAGTGTTCGGTCTTTGATTAGTGATAACGTAATTTTCAAACAGTGTAAAAAGAAATGTTCAGTGATGTATTGCTCCTTAACAAGCTACTATGAAACATAATAGCTTCAAAGAGCCGAAACAGTCAGTTTTGTAGATCAGAAATTTAGGCGTGGCCACTGGCACTTCTGCTCTTCTGACATCAGCTGCTCACCGCTTGTTACTGTCCAGCTGACATCCAGACTGCGCCAGAACCTCCAAGTAGTTTCACTTATAGGTGGTTTAGGCTCCAGTAGAGTGCCAGAAGATGAATGTGGATGTAAGTGACTATTATGTGGCAAAGACACATGTTGAAATTTGTTTTATGTATTTTACTTTTGTTCATTGCAAAAGCCATTAAAACATTAAAAAATCATGTAGGAAATATAAAGGAAGTACTGGTAGCAAGTAAGTAGATTGTCTACTGAGCAGTTGACCTCTAATAATTACTTTTTCATTTTTTTTGGAGATAGGGTCTTGCTGTGCAGTTGAGGCTGGCCTTAAACTCACTATGTAAGCCCAGGTTGGATGCAAACTCATGGTGATTCTCCTTCTTCATTCTTTTAGTGATACTAGAGGGGTTAACCAGGACCTTCATGTGATTACACGTATGTGCCAGCATGCCCTCTTTCTGTGGCTGGCTTATTCCGGGGTGGGGCCTTCAGGCATGTGATAGTGGGGATTGAACCCAGGTCCCTGTGCTTTGCAGGCGGGTGCTTAGACTGCTGAGCTATCTCCCTGACCAGTACAGGGTCTTTTCTTGCTAAATCACTGAATTGTCTTGGCTAAACTTGAACTTGGTGTTTGTCTTGCCTCAGCCTCCCAGAGTGCAGTGATTATAGGCATGTGCCGCCACACCTAGATTTCCTCTTATTCCTGAGACTGTTGTGTTTGCTTCAAAAAACCCTCACATATTAATCACATTAAAAATTATAACAGTGGGGCTATCTCTGGGTTCAATCTCTGGTACTGCATGCCATGCTTGCCCTGAAACTAGGCATGTTGGTACATGCTTGTAATTCCAATGCTGAGGAGGCTGAGACAGAAGGAGCATTATGAGTACAAGTTGCAGAGTGAGATCCTGCATCAACAACATATTTTATAGGCATTTTAGACCTTGGGTTAAAAGAATAAGTCACCTGTAACAGTGGTAGCATCCAAAGCAAACCAGTGCTTCACAATTTTGTGCCCTCCCACTCCCAGATTAGGGATTGAGCAGGGGCATCCTACTGGTGAGTCACATCTCCAGCCCCTATTTATTATTTTATTTAGTTAAGTTTTAAGACAGCGTCTTTCCAAATTGGCAAGGCTGGACTTGATCTGGAATCCTCCCAGTCACTTCTTTTTTAGTGATACTGAAGATTGTGTCCGGAGTCACCTTCACTAGCTCCATCCTCAGTCTGGTCTGTCATCCCCACCCCATCTGTCTTGTCTGTCTTTCTCTGTGTCTGTCTCTTGCCTGTCTGCCTGCCTGTCATCTATCTAATTCTCATGATCTTGAATTTGAAGCACTTACACTTTAGTCCCCCATGCTGAATTGTATGTGTGTACCACACTTCTGGGCTTTTACCATTGTTTGTGTCTTTCTAAAGATGATTTTGGTTATATGTGTAAATAAAATATTATCTCACTAAATTGTTATTGAAAATTATTCTCTGGTTTGTAAAATGAGAGAGAAAGAGAAAGAGAGAGAGAGAGAGAGAGAGTGCACGCACACACAAGCACACCTCCTTGGAGGTGAAATGTCCTTTGGTGTTTACACTGAAAGACATCTTTAACCATTGTTAAGTCATGAACCTTTTGATAGTCTGAAATTCATGGACTCCTTTCCAAGTAATGATTTTAAGTGAGTAGGACTATATAGAACTATGAAGATCTACACTTAAATTAGAAGATCTAGCCACAAAATCAATAACTGCTATAATTTTGAATTGATTAAGGCAAATGATATTTTAGGATATCTGTAACAACTGAAGTGATAAGAAAATATCTACAGTTTCTGCGATGACAGAGAGGTAGCATTGGTCACACCACTGTGCTTGTTGCTCATAATCTTTTTTCTTAGGATTTTAAAATTTAGAAATTAATAAAAGTTAGAGCTAAGTAAATATAAAGATGTAATTTCTCCTTTCAAGATGCTGGAGCTCCTGAATAAATTTTAAAAATACATTTGGATCAGGATAGTTCAAGGAATGTGTTATGTATTGGTAAGCGGAGCCATACTTGAACTCTGGAAATTTTTGCCATCTTAGTCTATTATGCTAATTTGTGAGTTTCATGAATACTTTTATAGAATATCTATAGTCCTTTTAAGGAATTATTTAGCTTTTGAAGGGAATAATTCGTTTATTGCCCAAATCAAAATGTTTTATTTCCATGAACTTGAATGTGAGATAAATGTTCTTCTCTTTATAATCTTATTCAGTAGTTCTAAAAAATAGAGAAGCAGGGGTGTGGTGGTGCCTGCCTGTAATCCTAGCACTGAGGAGGTTGAGCTAGTAGGATTGCTGTGAGTTGGAGGTCAGCCTGGGCTGCGTTGTGATACCTTGTCTCCAAAAGATCAAAAATACTAAATAATTGGAAAAAATATCATAGTGAAAGATAAATATAATTAAATCTAAAATGTGATCTTTTTTTTTTTTTAAAGGAGATCATTTTGAAGAAAAAGTATTTTTGAGGCCAGCCTGGGCTACATAGTATGTTCAAGGTCAATCTAATTCCATAGAACCTGTCTGAAAGACTAATGCTTAATAAAACAAAGATGAGTTTTCATCCTTAGCTGTGTTGGTCTGTCTCTTATTTATCTATTTTAAATTTCAGCTTTTATCTATCTATTTATCTGTCTATCTTAAATTTCAGCTTTTTCCCTGTTAGCTATGTGTTTTGAGCTTAATTTTTGGACTTTTATCTTTCTTACCTTTTAAATGAGGACAATATGTCATAGGGTTAGGCAATTTCTGTTTCTTTTTCATTTTGACTGATCTTCTAATACTTTTCTGAATCCTATTTGAGTTACCCTCTCTGCCTTTTTCCTTAACTCCCTCATACCCGTGCCTGGGTCTGGGATGTCAGCTACTGTGTCATGCCATTACCATTTTTCATCTTCCTGAGAGATCCGTTAATGATACGGATCCTGAACCCTTTTGTTAACAATGTGCAATGGATGCAAGTTACCTAAAATTTTGTTTGATATCATTCAGAGCCTGGAAGCAATAAATACACATTCTGTTTTCATCTCAGAATATGCTTGAATATTTGTGGTTTGGCCCCAAGAGTTAGATATTGGTCTGGGGGTCGGTCGGTATAGCTCAATGGCAGAGTCTGTGTTGATTGTGGGGAAGAGCCCTGGCTCACTCTGTAGTGCCCTTCCCTCCTTGCCTGCTCTCATTTGATAAGTGTATTGGCTTGTGGATACCCAGGGTCTTGTGCAGGTGTAGATAGATAACAGCCATTACTGAAGGCATTGGACTGAATGGTCTTCATGCGTTATTACTCTTTTGACTCTAAAAATTTTATAGTAGGTGGAATTTTTTGTGTTTGAACAGTTAGTGTGATAAGGGCCCATTTGTGCTAATCTGGACTGAGCTAAAAAGCAAATTCTGGAATATAAGATTTAAAGCCTTTGATTTTAATATAATAAGTAGTCTTTGCTGTTAAGCTAAACTTTCTCTTGTGGCACTATTTTGGATTAAGTAAGAGTCTTAGTAGTTGGAAAATAGGCTAAGAAGCCATGTAATATTATTTAAGGGCAGAAACTAGATGTAATTTATCTTTGTATCTCCCATGATATGTCTGTTACATGCATGATGTTTACATGATGTACACAGACAACGTATCTTCAGGTTTTCTTGGGAATTTTCTTAGCGGCAATTAAGTGTTTTAGTAGTATATTTGCTGCTCCACATGTGCCACCTAGTGGTTACAGAGCTTAACTACAGGTAGCATCTGTGGGAAAAACTTCTGTTTACCCCTGACCTCCTATCCTTTACACATTCCACCCCCACTGGTGGTGATGGGGTGATCTCTACCTTCTGGCTTTAGAGCATTTTGTGACCTATTAGCATTGCCTGTATTTGAGGACAAATTCAACAGAAAGACATTGAAAATCCATACCAAACAAAACTATAAAGAAAAATGATAATGTAGAAAGTGCTCTAATTTCTAGAAATTTGTGTTGCTGGCAGTTTGAAAGAATAGAACTCATGTAAGACAAAAAGTCTACAGAGTAACAGGGTAGTCAGGCTACACTATTTTATTGATTGAATGGCTAGTTTCTTCTTTTGGGTAGAATGTCAGATAGTATTTGCCCCTTTTTAGTGATAAAGTTACAGGTAACAAGGTGCTAGCATCTGGGGTATTGGCTACTTCAGTTATCCTGGGGCTCACAGTTATTCACGCAGAGCATCTTTCACGATTCTCTGGTTGGCCATTTCCCACAGGAGCAGTCTCTGTCACAATTTGATGCCAAACTCCAATAGCCTGTTGTCCAGGAGAGATAGCAACACCACTTGAATTGTCCTACTTTAACTCTGACAGATAGAAAAGACTAATTTACTCTTATCAAATGCAGAGTAACAGTTAAAGATAGGTTCTATTATTACATATAGCTTTATATGTTTATTGAACCCATTTATGTTTTATGGATGGAATTGCTGCTGAAATAATTGCAAGGTTCTTATTCATTAAAGATTTTAAAAAATTAAAACAGCAGAATCCAAACCAAATACATAAGTGAAACTGATTAATCCCTGTTGTTTCTTTAGCAGATTGAAAGTTAGGATCATGGGCAGTGCCAGTAGCAGTAATACAGGAGGAGAGAGGACAGGTTGAACTCTGAAAGCCAGCCTGATTATTTGTGCATCAGAGCTAGTCTTGATCCCTTTCTTTAAAAGAAAATAATGTCTCTACTGCTTGACCCCTCCCCCCAAATTTTAGGAAACCCTAATTTCAGAGCTTTACACCTGAAGAGGTGTCAGTCTCTTATCACTACCACGTAGGATTAACTTTGGAGGGTAAGAGAGGAACGATTCTGTTCTCATACTTCTTTCTGCTTAGTTGAAAGCAATTTGGTATTTTTCTTTTCTTTTTTTCTTTCTTTTTCTTTTTTCCTCTTTTTTTTTTTTTTTGGCGGGGGAGGGATAGGGTGCAAGGAGAAATAGGTGGTTCAGGCCCTGTGTTCCAGGATGTTTGGAGAAGCTGCTTGTCTCTAATGAGAAGGTTCTAACTTCAAAGTTTCATTTTGCCCTGGTGGTCACAAGGCTTCTGAGTCTTTGTTGAGTTCGGGTTTTAAAGCTCCTGGATTTCTTCTATCTTCTTTGCTCTCCTCTGGAATGCTGCTCCTTTTGGCAGCATTGCCGCAGGTGGCTGTTAGGTCCATTCCAGCCCATAGAAAAGGGGAACCTGTGTTAGCCAAGAGCAGATCATTTCCTTTTCAGTGATGTGAATGTTATGGGTTGCTTCTTGTCATACTATAATGGTGAAAACTTGCCATGCCTAACTGCTATGAAGTTTGGGACATAGTCTCTGGCTGAGCTGAATATGAGCTCTGTTAAGATTTTAACAGTGTAGAGGAAGGAGAGTATGGCTTTATCTGTTAGCTGTTTTCTATAGGCTTATGTGCCTTATGTTAATCTATAAAAATATTCTTTTTTTTTTTTTTTTTGGCGGAACCAGGGATTGAACTCAGTCCCTTGTGCTTTCCAGGCAAGTGATTATTTTACTGAGCCATCTCCCTGGCCCCTAAAAACATTCTTATATTCTAATTTGAATAGCTTTTTGGAGATAGAAAATTGCATGGGTTTTCTCTTGTGTGTGTTATTCATTTTGTTTATGGCATCTTTTGCTGATACAAATATAAAGTTCATTGTAAGATTTCCAAGTTTTTTTGTCCCTTTTTGTTATTAAATTTAAGTTTGTAGAATTGTCTCTGGTTACTCCGAATCACTTTTGTTTATGGGTAGATGGGACACTTTGATTACTGTGCTCCCCCAGAGACAGTTTATAGTCACCTTCTCATTTTTGTGTATATGAGTTTTACTTTGTGTGTAATTCAGGCTGCCTGAAATGTATGACCCTCACCTCTCAGCCTCAGAGTGGGGGGATTTCAGCACGTGCCACCTGCCCCGCTCTTGGCCAACTTTGCCCTTGCCCTTTAAAGAAGAGGAAGGAAGCATATGTAAGCCAGACTGCCTGTCTGATGCCTCCTGTCACTATGAATTTTATTCAGTGTGGTTTACAGTTACTTGCAGTTTTTCTTACTACACAATTGTTATCAAAATTGTTAATTTTTTTTAGAATGCTTCAAATTTTTTTTGAATTTAGAAGATATTTGCAAACAGGGATGTCAGATTGAAGTGCTGATATGAGAGATGTCAAATGAGGTATAGTGTGGAACGGAGGGTCCAACTGTTAGATCGATCTTGTGAGTATTAAAAATCCTGCAGAGTGGAGGAGAGGAGTTGGTGCTCAGTTGTGGACGTGAAGGTCCTAAGTCCAGGGCAGACTGCTGCAGAGAAGTATAGAGACACATAGGCGCTGTACTTTCATGCAGGGGTGTGAAGGAATCAGCTGCAGAGAAAGATGTCTCGCGGCCTAATATTCATTACTGACCAAGAGATATAGATTGGTAGTTTTTAAATTTTTAGGTGAGCAAAGAGAGACGACTTTTTGTATTGTTGAATAGCCAGTGGATGGGCAAATTGGTATGTGTGATCAGGTCTTTAGGACTCCCAGCTCCTGTATTGATCCATTTTATCTCCCTATGTGTTAAAATTTGAGGAGTCTGGTGTAAAAGGAATTCTGACGGCATTTGAGGACTTGCTAGAGGCTCTTGGATCATCAATTCTGTTGCGTTCTGTAGTGGTGATGAAGACAGTTACTTAGTTGCAGGCCAGGTATATATTAGGAAGGGCTAGTTGCGGGGGAAGGTGATACAGCTCAGTTACTCCTTGTGCCATTTCATGATGTTTCGTGGTACAGGAAGGGAAATCTAGAGAGGAAAACCTTGTAAGATTTTATTGCATTTGTTGATGTAGAGCAGGGAGGTGTACAAAACTGTGTATTTGCGGTTAGAGAAGGATTCAGCCAAGCATGTGGAATTGTATCAGGAACATTGGTGATAGATTCTGAAGGCCAGAGTTGGTAGAACATTTTTGTTTAAAGAGAAAGATGGTGGTTGAGGTGGAGGTGTTTGAAAATCCTTTCAGCAGTTAGGTTCTTCTGAATTAGGTATATATGAGGGATCTGATTCTAGAGTCCTGTGTGGAGAGTTAGAACAATGTCACAGTGTGTTCTTTTAAAATATTTAACTTTTTATAATGCCTGATAATTAGAATGTATAATGATTTAAAATTAATGGTCAATTTAATTAATGAAATATGAAGAAGCGAAAAAAAGTCACATTGAAAGAATTTTTCCCTGTAAATCAATTAAGTACCATCTTGAAAATAAGAGTCTTAACAATTATAATGAGAATTAAACCCTGAGTCACTTATTCTTTAGGTGTGAGGAAACTTATGTTTTGTAGTAGTTTATCATTTCCAGTACTGAAAAAACAATGCCAGTATTGTCAACTTTTCTTACATTACAGGTCTTTAATAACTTTTCCTGTATTAACAAGTATTGTCATTTGTTGATTCTTTTTCTGTTAATACTTTGCAGATAAATTCACCAATAATTAATGTGAACACAAAATTTTTTTTTAAATTTTCTTTTTTATTTTGAAGCAGAAATCAAAGAACATTCTGCAGAAGAGGATGCCGAAGCAGAAGTGGATAGCAGCAAGCAGCCAGTCCCTGTTCTTCAGCAGATGGCATCTGAGGAATCTGCAAACTCCCTAATCTCTGTTGGTGTAGAAGCCAAAATCAGGTTAGGAAATTGATAGACCTGGCTTGGCGATTGCTAATAGGAAAAAAGGCAGTGAGTTGGCTGTAGAGTTTTATCACTTGGTAGTAGCTTTAAATGTGAGGCCTTAACCTGCGTGGAGTAGGGGAGAGGGTGTTGTGCACTTGGTGGCTGTAGAGCAGTGAACTTGCGAGGATGTCATTGGAGCCTCACAGAATCCCAGACTACGAGCAGGATGCCATTTCTGGCTGAAAAAATAACTGCACTTAGCATAAAATTTGTTTTTATTCTTTTCTGTATATTCTTATTCCTTCTCTCCATTCTTAAGGGAAACAGTGGATGTTATACCCTTTAAAATCTAGTTTAACTTTAGTCTTGTGTCTGCTCAGCGCTCCTTGAATGACATAAATCAGTGGAATTATCAATCTGATGAATAATCTGATGAATAAATCAGTGAAATATCAATCTGTTGAATAATCTCATCTTCTGAAAGTATGTGCTTTACTTTTGGCACAGTTCTCATTTTGTCATTTGTGGATTTCTGTGGATACTTTTCGCCTTTGTCATGTTGGCGTACAAGGTAGCTGGTATGTGTTTCGCTTTTCTTCACTCCCTGGAAAAGGCTCATCCAGTCTGACAACAGTGACATGAATGTCTGTGGGAGACTCACATCTAGACTTCTGTGCTAGGACTCTGACCCATCTTGTTGCTTGGTAACTTTCTCTGGATCTGTGGAGGGCGCCTCATCTGCGGGCAGGTGGAACCCTGCACTGGGTTCCACTTCTGCCTCTCCTTCAACTTTGTTTCTCTCCCTGATTTCTCCATTTCAACAAATAATGCTTAGTAGCTGTTGAAAAAAAAAATTGGAGTTAATCTTGCTTTCTGTCTTTTTGTCTTACCTCATATCCAATCCAATAAATCCTGTAGCTCAGCTTGAGAGAATAACTTGCACAGCTTCTGTCTTAGTTGGCCCGCCATCATGGTTGAAGTTGTTGTTGTCCACTGGAGGCCTTCCAATTAACTGCTCTTTCTGCTTATTCTCTTTATCTTTCTGCAGTCCAGTTTGTTCTTAACATAGTTGAATAATTATCCTCCAATGTGAAGCAGATTTCCATTCGTACTGTCTTCAGTAGTTGTCTGTTACACTTAAAGTGAACATTTGTATTTAACCACCAAGTCCCTGGCACTTCAGCAGATCATGCGGTGACTTGGGTACCTCATCATGCTGTCCTTGCTTTCAGCTCCTCCCCTCTCTGACACACACCATCCTTGTCTGTATGAGGCCCTCTAGCTTGCTCTACTCTCTGCTTAGGACTGACCTCCCCTGAGAGGCCTCCTTGGCCATCTCGTTTTATATGGGAGTGTCATGTCTCTCAGGATTTTTTTTTTCTCTTTTGCTCCGAATGCCTTCAGCGCAGGTTTGGCTGGCTTGAGGTGTGGGGATCGAACCACAGCCAACTGACCCTGACAGCTTTGTGGAAGCAGCCGCTTAAAGAACTGAGCTAGGGCCAGGGCCCCATCTCTCAGGATTTTAGAAGGAATTTTTTTTTTGACTGACTCATGATGCTTTATGGGCAGTTCCGGTAAGGCTTGTGGATCTGGGGATCGAACCACAGTATCCTGAGCCTGACTGCTTTGCTTAAGCAGGCAATTAAACAATCAAGCTAAATGGGCAGGGCCCCTCTCCCAGGATCATATTCAGCCTAGGAAATCCAGTACTCACGGTGAGTCTAGGTGAAGGCATACAGGTATCTGTTATTATACTCTAGTTCTTTTTCCTCAAACATTTTTTTTGGGAGATTTGAACATTTTTAAAATAAAAAAGTAGTAGATTTATAGTTTTTGGTCTCGTTATGCTTTTATTTTTTTCTGTCTGACTTGGTATTTTGTCTTTAGCAGAATGGGCACTGGAGATTGAACTCTCAGGCCCATCATATGACTGAGTTGCACACCCTGGTTCTTTTTTTTTTTGTTTGAGACAGTGTCTTACTAAGTTGCCCAGCCTGATTTTGAACTTGAAAAGTTATGAGCTCCCAAGTAGATTGTATTACAGGTGTGTGCCACCACATCTGGCTAGTTTCAGGTCTTACATATTTTAAGTCTTTAATCTATTTTGTGTTAAAATTTTAATTCACCGTCAGACAAGGATTCAGTTTCATTCTTCTGCATGTGGCTGTCTCATTTTCCCAGCAATATTTATTGAAGAGAGTGCCATTTCTCCATTGCATGTTCCTGCCATCTGTGACAAAAGTCGATTGATAGTAAATGTGTGGATTTATTTCTGGGCTTTGTATCCTGTTCTAGTGGTTGATGTGTCCATGTTTATGGCAGTACCCTGTTGGTGGGTTGGGGTGTGTGTGTGTGTGTGTGTGTGTGTGTGTATTTGTTTGTTTTGTTTATTTTGTTCCTATCCTGGACTTAGGGCCTCATGCTAGGTGACCACTGGTGTGGTGTGGGGTGCAGTGGTGTGTGTGTGTGTGTGTTTTGTTTATTTTTTTTCCTATCCTGTACCTAGGCCCTCATGCTAGGAGACTACTTTAAGGCCCCAGCCTTCTTTTTAAAAACTTGAGACAAGATCTCATCAACTTGCTTGGACTACTCTCAAACTTGAAATCCTTCTGCTACATCCTTCCTAGTAACTGGATTATAGACATGCGTCATTGCGCTTGACCTTTCCACACTGTTTTGATTATAATCACTTTATAATATGTTTTGTAGCCAGCAAAATTTTTTTTTTTTTAAACAAAGAACAAAGATAGTTTTGGCTGTTTGGGCATCTTTTGTGACTCAGTGATAATTTAAGGCTCCCCACCCCCTTTTTCTGTCAAAAATGACATTGGAATTTTGATGAGATTTGCATTGAATCTGTAGAGTATTATGGTCATATTTATATTGTTACTGTAATTTATGAATCTGGAGTATCTTTTTTTGTACTTTCTTTAATTTCATTTATAAATACTTCATAATTCCAGTATACAGGTCTTTTATTTCCTTGGTAATTCACATTAAATCTCCCGTAAGTGTTTAATTTTACTGTTGCTACTATAGGCAACTTTTTTGTTGTTGTTGATGGAACGGGGGATTGAACTTAGGCCCTTGCGCTTGCCAGGGAAGCATGTATTCCACTGAGCCATCTCCCCAGCCTACTGTTGCTACTATAAATGAGATTATTTTTATCAAGTTGTGGATAGTTTGTTATATAAAAATGGTAATTTTTATTTATATCTTTAAGCTTTGTTGAATTCATTTTTCAGTTCTGACATTTTACACTGATATCTTTGTATCTGCATAAAGTCCTACTGTTAGCTTATAGGGACAGTTTAACTTTTTTTCTTGTCTGGGTGCCTTTGTTTCTTTCTCTTGTGTATTTGTTCTTTAGTACTGTATTGAAATAATGAGATGGCCATTTATTATTTTATCATTTGTTGCGTATATAGTGTCTTTTCCTTGTTGTGTATTTTATTTGTGTATTTCCTGGTTCTTTCCCCTAAAGATACGTATAAAAATTAGCTTTTGGTTTTGTTCATCTTCTTTATTGTCTTTATATGTTGTATCATTTTCCTTGATAGTTTTTCTATTTTTTTTTTGGAAGTGGGGATTGAACTCAGGTCCTTGCGCTTGCCAGGGAAGTGCTTTCACTGAGCCATCTCCCCGGCCCTAGTTCTTCTATTGATATCAGTTTTTTCCTTAATTTTTTCCTCATGTTTAGTTGAAATCTTAGTTCATTAGCATCTAAACTTTTAATTTATCGATTATATAAATTTAAGTTCTTGTTGATTTACAAACTTGAGCTGCATCTCAAAAAATTTTATATTCTGTATTTTCTTTTTCTTCTTACTAAGAGTAGGAAAATAAAGAAAAGGAATGGGGATAGGAATGAGGAATAGAAGTAGTTCTTGAGAGACAAGTGGGTTGCCCAGTATTTTCTTTTTTTTTGGGGGAGGCAGAACCGGGGATTGAACTCAGGCCTTTGCCCTTGCCAGGCAAGCGCTTATCCTACTGAGCCATCTCCCCAGCCCCTAGTATTTTCATTCTTTAAAATCTTTTATTTTATTGGTACATTTTAGATGTACTATGATAATAGTATACATACATAATGATGACATTCACCATAAATTTTCATTATTATCCCATCTCAAATACTATGATTTGCCTTTATTTCTCCCTTGTTTTTTTTTTTTTTTTTTTTTTTTGAGACAAAGTCTCTCCATAAACTTAAGGCTGCCCTCATGTTCACTGCGTAGCCTAGGCTGGTCTTAAACTCGAAATGATCCTCCTGCCTCAGCCTCCCAGTGGTGGGATTACAGGTGTGTGCCACCATGCCTGGCTATGGTTTGCATTTCAACTGGAAGGTTCTTTGCTATATGTTTTCTAGTTTCCAAATTCTTAGAAAATTTTAAGTTGTAGAGCTGGGGAGATTGCTCAGTGGAATAAGCGCCTTCCTGGCAAGTGTAAGGACCTGAGTTCAATCCCCAGTTCTGTGCTCCCCCACCCCCCCAAAATAGAAAATTTTAAGTTATTATTCAATTCTATTAATATATGACATTTTCAGAGACTGTTGTCTGTATAATATGGACATGTACATTTTTGGAATATCTTAATATGCTTAAATAGAAAGTGAACTGTTGTTTACAGTTACAACTGGAGAGAGTAGCTCAGAGGATTGTAGATTATTTTTGTGTCCTAATGGAAACTGTTGTGGTTGATGGGGTAAATATTACCAAGGTGAATGTGGAGACTTAGAAGCAGAATTTGGAGGATGTGTGAGCACTAAACACACTGTGAAGAGAAAATAGATCTAAGAGGAAAAGTGCTTTTAATTTTGTCTAAATGTGTTTTTCATTGTGTATGTTTGGGGTTTTAATATTTTAATGTTTTCTTCTTTTAAAGTAATAGATTTTAATTTTTGTAACACCTTTTACAGAAAAATTGAGCAGATAGCATAGTTCCCATTCTCCCCTACAGGTTAATTCTCTGTGTATAAGGCACTGTTACATCAGGTGTTTAATTATAATTTTGTTTCTGTGCTTTATAGATCCAGCATGCAACCTGATGGCTATTAAACTTCATCCTCTTCATCTTCTTCCCCACTTAGTTTTATTTTGCGTATTATTTTAAATCAAAGCTTTGGCTTTAGCATATTTTTAAACAAGAATTTTTATGTAAACTAGAATTTCTGAATTTGGTATGTTTATTACTTAGAAAACATCATGCTGTGCGTGAGATCTAGTTTTAGTACATGTAGCTCAGTGATGGAGCACTGTTTTTATGTGTGTGGAACTGGGATTAAACTCAGGGCAGGCTGTGTCTCCAGCGCTTCCAAAAAATCTGAAAAAGCTTTAAAAAGATTGTGAGTTAGGGGCCGGGGAGATGGCTCAGTGGAATAAGCGCTTCCCCGGCAAGTGCAAGGGCCTGAGTT
>NDGN011453656.1:0-11693 GCA_002564285.1 Tympanoctomys barrerae
CACTAGGAAGAATGTATGCAATGTGTTAATTACTGAAACTGTCCTACCAATTTTATTTGAAACAGTCTCATTGTTATTTGTTTAAAAAATAAAATTATGGGGGAAAAAAAGAAGAAAGTGATATAAATGGACTGTTTTTAAAACTTTCAGGTATTTTATAAATAATGGCAGGTATCAGTTATATTCACATGAATGAGTGATCCAGAAGTTCCATTAAAGAATGCTGATATTTACAAGATGCCCAAAATTATGTCTTTCATCATGTCCTAAACTTAAGTGACAAAATGAAATGTCCTCATACAACCGTCAATACGTGATTTTCCTAAAATTGAAATGTCCTCATACAACCGTCAATACGTGATTTTCCTAAAATTTTAGGGTGATGCAGCAAAACATAATTAACTTAAAGAATACTGTTATGCAATCTAGTAAAAATACTCTTACTTCGGTTTCATACTGACAGCTCATTCCCTACCTCCTCATTGGGTGGGGAATCATCCCCTGGCAGGTGTGGACAACAGGTGGGGCAGGAAATATTGGGACAGATCAGGAAATCTGGAATCTAGGCCTCTCTAATAACCTGTTTTATTGCCCATGGCCGTCAGTTCATCTATTGTTTCCTCTGGTGTAAAATGAAGGAACTGTAAGATGGTTCCTTTTGAAACCATCAGTCTGTCATCACAGCCTCAGCACTGAAGGTTATCATTCTCTTCTTGTGCAAGTCATTTAAAGTTCTTTTCTAGGGGTAATGCAAACACAGCTGGGAAGAAGGAAAACATGTTTCTACTCTTTTCTCTCCACTAAAGAGGAGGCTTTAAGCTTACAGAAGAAGAAACGGTGAAGGAACCAGCAGAAACTACTGTACGGCCTCTAAGGTAATTGAGAATCCATGGAGCATCTCTTGTGGCTTGAAAAGCATATATATATATATATATATATATATATTTCATCAGACATTACCTTGGAGTCCATGGATGGAACATAGTAGTTCAAAAACTTGAGTTGGAAAAAAATCGCATCTTTATTTTCACCAACCTTTCAAATCATGTTTAATTATAGATGTATGCAATAACCTGAGTAGTAGCTGTTATAGTTAAGCTATGACCAGTAAAATGAAGTTTATCCACGTAGGTGTTGTTACGGATATTTGAAAACATCGTTTATGCTCATCTCGCTATTCTGAAATTACAGCAGCTTATTAGACGTGGGAATGGCTCCTTTAATGCAGAAGGCAGCATGCGCGCGCACACACACAGATAATGCAATACAACACATTTGGTCTTAATATTTTTGATAACTATACTTCATCAAAATTCCCTTTGTAATCCTACAGATTTCACTATAAGCATTTAAACATACACTGCTTTGAGATTTCATTGTACGTGCTTATGAATCTCTGCCTTAGCAGAGTACCAAATGGGTGTGTGGCACGGCCACAGAAACCTGAAAATTACCCTACGACGAGCACAGATCATTAAAGTGTCACTTGCCGCCCTTACTGCAAATCCAAATCTTAAAGGCTGCAACTTACGACTCGATAATTCAGTGGCCAGCCCTAAGGGTCGATCAGGGCTCCTCCAACCTGTAAAAACATGCTTTACAGGCACTCCGGCCGCCCAGGGGAAGCGAGGTTTGGTGGGACCCATCTCGGGGCCGCGCTTTGCAACCGGCCGCAGGGCGGACAGGTGGGTCCACAATCCACTTCCTGTTGACTGAAACCCCAGCCTCTCCGCACCCCGCTCCTCCCGTCCGCCACGACCAGTGCAGGCGGCCCGAGAGAGGGCCCACAAAACCTTCACTGCTACACCTAAGCCACTCTGAAAAACCTGCATACGAGACTTCGCCGAGCCGCCACCACCCCGGGCGTAGGGTCCGCGAGCGGCGGTTCGCCTCGCTCGGCCTGGGCCGCGTCTCCCGCGCGCAGCTGCCCTCACAACCTCAAGCTCAGAAACCTCCCCCGGCCGGCCGAGGGGCCGCCACTACTTCTGACTCGCGCGCGGCCCATTTCTTCCCCAGTTTCTCGTTACTTCAGCCCGGAACCTCAAAACCCTTTGCTGCAAGGCCGGCCGTCCGCTAAGAATTCCAAACGCGGTTGTCTTTAAGCCGCCGGGAACTGAGCAACCAGGCCGAGACTCCTCCCCCAGCACTGCAGCCGCCGCTACGCCGGGCCTTAGCTCCTGGGAGCGGCGCGGTTAGCTGACGTAACGGCTCGTGACTGGCTGCCTCACTCTGGCGGGCAGCGATTGGCGGGCGGCTGCCAGGCCCCGCCCCTCGCCCCCGCCTCTGGCCCGCGGCCGCCCTGGTGTCCTCGCGCCGCTCGTCCGCGCGAAGCCTGGCAGTTTGCCTCTTCCTCGTCCGTCCTCCGCCCAGCGTCCATGGCCACCGCCGCGACCGAAGAGCCCTTCCCTTTCCATGGTCTCCTGCCCAAGAAAGAGACCGGGGCCGCCTCGTTCCTCTGCCGCTACCCGGAGTATGACGGGCGGGGGGTGCTCATCGCCGTCCTGGACACCGGAGTCGACCCCGGGGCTCCGGGAATGCAGGTGAGGCGGCCCGAGGGCCGGCGCGGGCGGCAGGGGCGCGGGCGGGGCGCACCTCGGCGCCGGTAGGCCGGAGCCCTGGCTGCGGCCGGCCTCGGGCGGGAGCACGGCGCGGGGGACCGGCGTCCGCGGACTCGGCCCAGACAAAAGCGGCGTGGCTGGCGCGAGGGACCGGGGAGCCCGGGTCCGCACCTCGCCCCGGGATTCCCGGCCGGGGTGCTGGTGCTGGTGACCCCCGCCCACGCACCCGCTGCGGGTCCCTAGCGTCTGGGGCACCGGTCCTCGCCTGGGGTGTTTGCGACGAGAATTTTACAGCATTGGGGGTGAGGGGTAGAACACATGGGGCGAAAGATCTATCAGAACTTAATTGTTTTTGTTGGGGTTCTGGAGATGGGGTTCTAGGAAGGGCAGTCTATCTTGGCAACACCAGAGCTGCGTTTCAGAAGATAACTCAGGCCACTTCCGGAATTGTTTCTTCTGATAGTTTTGTTTATTCTATTTTTAAGCGTGCTGCAGTGTTGTTTAGGGTCATTGAATCTCGTGCTTGAGTCTTTGACATAAGCAGTAGTCAGTATCGTTGGTTTTGGGAGAGCTTTTTCAGGCTTTAAGAAATAACTCATGGTTTTTTAAACCTCAAAACATACAACACATTTTAATTGTGATGTTTAGAAATTTAGTTTAGTATGGGGAGACTTAAAAATCTTTACATAAAGGTGCAATATGGTAATTTTTTTTAAGTCTCCATAAAAGCAGTCTTTCTCGAAACTTTAGCTTTTACCAACTTGGCGTTTTACAGAACTCGACTAATAAGCAGAATACAGCCTTGTTCAAGGTCCATACCCCAGTCTTCCTTGCTTGATCATACTGTCTGCCGGTGGCGTCCTTAGCAGTCCTGTGTATTAGCCCCCTGCTGCGTGAAACCACCTTGTTTAATAATTCTCTTCCCCATGATGTTCCTTTCCCTCTGAATCCTTCACTGAACATTCTGATCATTGAAGTGGCATTTTTGGAGGTTACAGTGTAATTCTGGAGGGAAAGAGGAAGCCAGACTGGCCACTCTGTAAGCCCTTTGGGTCTGCTCTGGGATTCAGCAGATCTCAGTGTGGCCTCACCGGCACCTTTACTGCTTAGGAGAGGAGCACGTGATGAGTTCTTTCTTCTTAACTGTGGTTGATTATTTATTCACGTACAAATAACACTAAAGTCTTTCGACAGTGGCTGCCGCCACTTCCCTGAGGCTTTATTACAGAGTAGTAATGCTTCCCATTCTGCTGTGGTGTGTGTTTACTTTTTGTAGGGATGAGAGAGAGGAGAGCGGCTGGGTGAGTGGTTCACTGGTTCTTTTGTCAGGATAATGAGAGGCTCAGAAAAGTTTGGAGCTGTACTGCTTAGTAGGAATTGGTAGTATTTTCCAGGTCTGCTTAGATTGTTCTGTTACTCCCTGTAAAATAACAGTAATATTCAGTCCTCTGTGTAGCAATAGAAATTGATAAGATTGACCCTTAAAGTGGTCAAGAAAAGTATTAAACACTAATTTTTGAAAGTAAATGTATTCAGTAGGAGTTTTTCAGCCATCACACATCAACTGTAAGAAGCGTGTGTTAGATACTTGCGTGTAATAACAAAACATTGAAGCAAAAATATTCACATGAATACGTAACTATGATACCGACCTAATCAGAGCCATTTAAAAAAAAAATTCAGAACGTTCGCCTGCAGATGAATTGTGGCGGACCACCTGGGCAATTCCTTGAAAGAAGAGCAGTTCTCTCTGTTTTGGCTCTATGTATTGCTATGTACAGAGTTGGCTGGACTTTTCCTTATTCCCTCCATTGGCTTTAAGCAATGCATATTGGTCTAGCTGAGGAGCTGGTGGTAGTCTTTGAAGGCAGCGCACGTGTTGCCCCAGTTACTCCCTTGCTGCTGTTTAATATGTACCAGGTCCATACAGGAGGAAGAGCCAGTGCTCCACCCTGTGACCTGGGATGAGCCTGAGACAGAGGCTATGACTTCTAGGACTTGAAAGATTACACATCAGAGCTGAAGCACCAACCCCAAAACATGAGATGCTGTCTCCATTGTGTAGTGCAGCTTACTCTGCATGCCCTCCTCTGCATATTGCAGAGGTAAATGCAGCCTCCTCCCTAGCCCAGCTCATAGGACTCACCTACTTCCTGCCATTCTCAGTCATTCATCCTCAAGCCACTTCTCCTTAATAACTGAATAAATCCTGGGTTCAGCCCTGGATGGAGGCCTTTGTTCTGGATAGCCATCACCATGGCTGAACGTAGGATCCCTTGGCTCCTTGTAACTATAAATGTGCTTTAGTGTCCTTATTTTCACCAAGGGTAGCACTAGAAGTGGTAAATTGGAATTAACTTGACAGGATTCCAATAATTTATCCATGGGATTACAAATGTAAACTTCCTGGACCTAGACAAGGACCAGAAAGGGCTGTCTATAATAAATGAGTGAATTTATAAGCCTTTTTTTTTCCCTGTAAGCGTTGACAAATTTATTTCACAGATCCATGTGTACATCATTGAAGTAAAAAAGGTAAATAGAAACACAAGGGAAGGAAAGGACGAAGCAGAAGGAAGAGGAGGCTAACCTGGCCATTTAGAAAGCCAGATGGGTTCAAAGGAAGGACCTGGGGGCACAAGTGCAAACTGGGAAGGACATCTGGTTGTGGCCTCTTTGTGTGTGGTACCAGTTTCCAAACTGACTTCCTTGGACCAAGCTCTTTTGTGGTCACTGGGCACATGGAAAGTGTCAATGGACAGTGTGAGGAATAATGATTATGTAAACAGTTAAACATTCCCTCAACACATCCAGGCACCTGCCTGACACTGGACTAACTGATGGCAACCCTGCAAACGTGAGTTCCAGAGACTGATGGCAAGGCGGGGCAATGAGGGCTGGGACCAGTCAGATTCCAGGCTCAGGGTAGCGCTGTGGCTGGGCAGTAGGCCTCCCTGCCACCGGGCTGGCGTCTCTTTGATCCATGCTTGATGTTGCCAAAAGTATTTTCCTTTAAAACAAAAACCTTGTATTACATCCTTGTTCAAAGGGAAAAAAAAAAACAAAACAGTTTGGAATCCCAGTCGATTTTGAGAAAAAATGCAGAATTGGTGCTTGGTGTTTAAGTCTTCACCGTGTGGTTGTAGCCTCCTTGTGTGTAGTATCAGTTTCCATGCAGCCCAGCCCTGTGCGTCCCCCAGGACTCTCTGCCATTCCTGTGGATGTTGAGGGCTTTTCTCAACACACCTGGGCAAGTGGTGTTTAGTCCATAGTCGCTGTGAACTCTGGCTTAATTCTTTGGAGATGCCACTAGGTATTGACCCCCGTGCCTTCTGGAAAGTGCACTGATCTAGTGCGGCATAATCACATGTATAATTGACTGCCAATTTTAATCTTTTCTGTTCTCATGTATTTGTGTGTATGTGCTACCCATTGCGTCGGGGCTTTGGCTTCGAAGATGGATAGGGTGGAATCCCTGCTAAGAGTTACTTTTCCCTTTTTGCTCTCATAACAAGTTGCTCATATCTCCTTAACTTTAAATATTTTCTTTCACGGTTTCCATTTGTTTATGTTTTCCCTGGTTAAGTTAAAATTCTGAGACGGGGTTGGGGAGATGGCTAGGTAGAATAAGCACTTCCCTGGCAAGCGTAAGGGTCTGAGTTCAATTTCTGGTTCTACCAAAAAATAAAAAAATAAAAATAAAGTGAAATTCTGAGATAGCATATGTCTAAGTTTATTTTTCCAGGAATGTAGCTCAGGCAGGGGACGAGTGCCTTGCTGCACATGTATGACATTCAATCACTGGTGCCCCTCCATTACTTGTAATGCTAAATATTTTGATTGTATAGAAAAATGTGTTTATGTGTATAGTTGGGAAATATAATTTGGTGGTGGAGAATAAAAGGTTTGGGGCAGAAGAATACATGTAATCCTATAAAATGTATATTTATTTGTATTAAAATATAGTACAATAAGTAATCATATGTATAATTGGCTGCTAATTTTAATCTTTTCTATTACTTCTCTTTCAGTTGGCTTTCCCTCATTCCTGCAAGCTGCCTTTTTTATTCTTATATATTTTCACTGTCCTTAACCTCAATAATCAACCGCCTTGTATTATAGTTATCTCTATTCATCTGTCTTGTCAACTAATAGTAAACTTCCTGAAAGCAAAGATTGTATGCTCTCACAACAAAAATCATTGAATAGTATTACTTATGAAATTTTTATCTTGCTTGGGAGATTATTTTTAGTATCTCTTCTGAAATTTCAAATAAATGTGCATTTCCCTTTGTTTTACTTAGGATATGTTACAGGCACCCTAACCCCTTTAACTTCTGTCCTCTCTCCAGATGTTTAGTAACCGGCTTCCCTGTCATTTCCTTCTCCCAGGGTTTACAGTGGAGACCTAAAGTAGCTTTTGTTTCACGTTTTGTGAAAGCCTTCAGTTGTTCCTTGATCTAGGCAGCACAGCCCATTTCTCAGGCCCCCCACCCTGCGCTTCAGAGCTTATTATCATGGCACTGCCTGTAATTTGTGTGATGCCTAAGGATATAATTCCAGCATTAGAGGTTCAGTTTCCTTCTCCTTTCAAAGCTCTATTGCGGAATTCTCTCATGATTTGCCTTTTCAAAGAGTATATTCTTTCTAACCCTAAATTCTATTGTTTCTCTTTTTTCTCCAACCCCCTCTGAGCAGGGCTCTGCCTCTGCTCCACAGTAGTGTTTGCCTGGCACAAGCAGCCCTGGGGTCAGATCCCCAGCACTACCCAGAAGTCCCAAGGTCAATATCACCAAAGGAGTAGTTGCCCTCCTGGTAAAGTAAGAAGTACATGGATAGAAAATTGCATATACACATTTAATAAGAATATGTGTATTAGAGTGTGAGGAGATTCTTATAAATAAAGCTGGTGGAAACAGTGGATGGATAAGCCATTAAATCCCCTTAGGCCTTTTTCTTTTGGTCCAGTACAGATGTTGGGGTTTCTAATGAGAAGAATCTCTGTCTTATTAGTATCTGCTGTTTTCTTAATTTTTAACTCAGCTAAGTTGTTTGCTCTTTGAACAAGATGAAAGTAAGACATTGTGTATCTTTTATATTACATACTTATTTAGAATAAATTTTAAAATAAATTACATTAATACATGGCCTAGCTAGTTTTAATTAAGGGATAGTGCTACTTGTTTCCTTTTTTATAATTTAGTGGGGTTCTTTCTTTCTTTCTTTCTTTCTTTCGTTTTTTGTATTTTTAGGGAAGGGTCTACAGGGTGTTCAGGGTCTCACTACTAGATCAGACTCGTAGTGATCCGCCTGATTACAGCCTCCCAGTAGCCGGGATTACAGGCCTGTGCCACCATGCCCAGTCTCAGTTGCCTTCTTAGTGCGCCCTGGTGGTAGGGCCGGCATGGCAGGCCAGGAGGGATTGAACCCCTAATCCGCTGAGCTATTTGGCTGGCCGTTAGTAGGTTTTCTAATATTTTTCTTTGCTACTTTTTTAATTAGTTGAGATAGTACCATATCTTTAAAAATCAGTGTGTGATTAATTTTAATCATAATTTTAGCAGAGCTTGGTATGATTTTCAGTGTTTTTTTAATTATAATTTTGACTTTGGTGTTTTTCAAAGTTTTTAAAAGTATAAACTACTCGAAGAAATAAACCTGAAGGATTACTGTTCATATAATGAAGAGCTGTGCCAGAGGCCTTTATGGCCCCTCAAGCTCTCGAGCCCTTGCTTGCTCTGTGGCAGCGGGAGGGAAGAGCTGAGGTCCATCAGCCACACCACCTTGCTTTGCCTTGTAAAGGAAGGTGAGATCCTGCAGACCCTGTACTAAAGAGAGATAGATGGATGGATAGATAGATAGATAGATAGAGTGCTTTGTCTCTCTACCTAGTGAGTCCCTCTCTCATTTCTTGGACCTGTCCTAAATACAGAGCTTTGTACATACTTCAGAGATATATTGGGGAGTGCTGTGTGCTGCCCAGGACTCTCACAGGAGTCAGCACCGAGCTTCATCTTAAAGGCTGAGTCCTCCGGGTGGGAGAGGGTGAAGGCTCTGTGCTGTTGTAACACACTTGACAGGTGTTACATACCATTTCTTGAGAGTAATCCTCCTTTTTCTGACTGTCTAGCTCAGTTCTGTTTGCCAGCTTTGTGCACATATCTTGACTATAGCAAATTATCTTTACGGAGGTCGCCCAGAAAGAGCCCAGAAATAATTTTTTCCATGCAAGGAGTATGAAAATACAGTACTGATATAGCAGAGCTATGATGGCTCAAATAAAAATCTGTGCTTCTTTATAGTAAAGAAACTATACTTTATCAGAATTAGAACTGATGCTAAGGAATTTGTGTTGGATCACTCTATAATTTTAAAATGTTTATTGAATGCCTGGAAAGCACTCTTCTGTGTTGGACATATATTGGTGAATAAAACATGGTTGTGCCTTTATGGAGCTTGTATTCTACTAGGAGAAACTGATGAAAATCACCAGACTGTGTAATTACAAATTGTATTATATTCTGTGAAGGAAACAATGTGGAAGAATAGTCAAGTATCAGATGGTGAGCCCTTGAAAGAAGTCATTGGGGAGGATTTTCTGTAGAGGTGATATTTTACAGACAAACTGAAACAGAAGATTAAATCCTGGGGAACAACTGAAGGGGTAGAAAGAGTTCCGGGCAGAAGGACCCTGTGCAGGAAAAAGTTCAGCGTGTTCCAGGAATTGGAAGGCGAGCATGTTTAGAGTCATGGGTGCCTAGGAATAGCAGAGGCCAGGGTTTGCAGGGTTTTTATTTTTTGAGTACCCTTTGAGTTCACTGAAAAACTTAGAGAAGATTGATCAGGTACAGCTCATTTTAATAGTGCTTTTGGAAGGAGCACGCAGTGTTACCATGGAACACTTCCAAGGAAGGGACCAGCATCGTGAAGGCAAGAAATTGCCAATGGCTTAAAAGACTGAAATAATGCTAGTGAAGATCAGGGGGGATGGATTTGAACTTGCTTTTGGAGGAAGAAGTAGGATTTCCTGATAGCTTTGCTACAGCGTATGACAGGAGCCAGCGCAGGCCCTCACTGTGCGGCTGGAGCATCTATCTGGCTGTGTGGTGGTGATTCTTGAGACAGAGCATCCTGAGGAAGAACTCACTGGGGGCATAATTCAGTTTGAACTCGGGACCTTTTGAATGCAAAGTGCCAGCATGGCATTCAGTAATGAAATACACTAAACACTTGTCTCCTAAAGTTCTGTACTTATCCATCCCAGAGCGCACCTCCTTTAGATCTTTATTTTCCAGGGCTACCTTCTCCTTAGGGCCTTCCTTGGCCAACTAAGTGAAAATTGAAGGCTCATAGCACTTGTATCCCTTCTGTGCTTAATTTTGGAGTCAGATCGTTGTGTATTGATCACTACTGTATCCTAAAATAGGGTGTAATTGTTTGTTAAGTTAATACATAAAACCACTCGAGTGTTCTGTTATTTCCAAACTTTTTTGTTAGTGTTTGTTGTTAGGCTTTTGGGTTGAAAGAGCCCAGTTTTCTTGTGAAATTTTGTAGTAAATTTTATACAGTACAAATATACACATAGGGGTATGCATTACATTCTTTAAGGATAAAACATAATATCTACAATTTATGTTTTGTCTCAATTTTCAGGTTACAACTGACGGAAAACCAAAAATCATTGATATCATTGATACAACAGGAAGTGGCGATGTGAATACTGCTACAGAAGTAGAGCCAAAAGATGGTGAAATTATTGGCCTTTCAGGAAGAGTGCTTAAGGTTGGAGCTTTTATCTAATTTTATTCTCTCCCCGCCTTTACTTTTTTTTTTTTTTTCTATTTTCTGGTACTATTACCTCAAAGTGTCTGATGATTTAGCTTGCATTTACCCAAGAGGGTTGTAAACACCCTATTGCTACGTAACAAATACTCTAGACCCTTGTGGTATAAAACAACAAATTGTTATTACATCACAGTTTCTGTGAATCAGAGAGCTGAGTGAAACTACATGCTTCTACTTCTGGATTACTCATGATGTTGCAAATTGCTGACCATCAATCACACCAGGCTTACTCAAAGAGTTTTAGGTCAGACTTGGTTCTGGCCACTCAGAGGGAGTGATCCTGTGATCTAGAGAGTGTCCAGGATGGAAGCCTGGGTTATTTTCACAAAATAAATTTAAAAGAAACAATGTATCACTGACAGAATAATCCTGGAAGCAGTGACCCATCACCTCACTGTATTCTGTTCATTATATTTACTGGAAGTTAGTAAATCTAGCACTCACTTGGGGTGGGGGCGACTTCATAAGACCATAAATGCCAGAAGATATATATCATTAGGGTGATTTTAGTAGAAGCCACTGTTTTATTGTTTAGTAATTACTTAGAATTGAGAGGTTTTTTTCAATAAGATTGGCAGGTTTGTTTGTTTGTTTGTTTGTTTGTTTGTTTGTTTGGAATATATTTGGTTGTTACAGGTATCCCTACCCAGCTTGGACTCAAAGTGATCCTCCTATTTTCAGCCTCTGCAGTGCTGGGATTACAGGCGCATGCCATGACTCCAGCCCTGACTCTGGCCAGCTCAGCCCACCCTGGGGGCGGGACTGGTGCGGCACGTGGTGCTGGGGATCAAACCATGATTCCTGCACTTGCCTAAGCTTGCCTAAGCAGGTGCTTTAGTTCACTGAGCTATCTCGCTGGCCCCAAGTTTGACAAATTTTAAGTTTTGAGTAAAATGTTGGAGCAAGTGACCACATGTGATTTTAATTTTATCATTTCCTGTCCCATCATAATTTGCTCAGTGAACTTGGCCATTAAGAAATATTTAGGTCATAATGGTTATTGACTTAAGCAACTGGCTTTGTTTTATTCTGATGTCTTTGGCAGAAAGGCTTGGATAAGCTAAGCATAAAAAAAAAAAAATTACAGAAGGACTGGGGGGTGTAGCTCAGTGTTAGACCATTTCCCTAGCATGTGTGAGGTCTAGCAAATGATTGTCTTAGTTACTTTTCTCTCTTTACTGAGAAAAATACCCTAACACTCAAAGTTGAAGGGTAGGGACCCAGGGAGATGGTTCAGTGGAATAAGCGCTTCCCTGGCAAGCGCAAGGCCTGAGTTCAGTGCCCAGTTCC
>NDGN011453666.1:0-13393 GCA_002564285.1 Tympanoctomys barrerae
CTATCAAAACCAAAATATTCTTTTTTGCATTATATTTGATTAAAAGGTAAGCTGAAATTTAGAGTTGAATCAGATCCTACCTGCTATGTCTTTGACATGAGTTAAAATACAAGACAAACCAATAGGCAATTGCTGTCTCATCAATATCAGATTTACAGTGATGGATAGCTAGATGCTATGTAGCTGTGATTTTCTTCAAGTTTCTCGAGTGCAGACTGCATCCTGCCCTTTATTGTTGCACGAGCTGCCAGGAATCACAGCTAAAAGTCACAATTAGCATTGTAAAGTCAGCACTTATTTATTGTGATACAATTTAACTCCAAGTGGTAGATGATACCAGCAGAAACAGGCTGATGATGTAAAAAGCAATTTGTTCAGATCAACGCAAGTGCAAATTTAATGAGATTTATCTATAAATCTAAAGAAGCAAATCACTGGATATTTGGAGATGTCCTTGATATTTGGACAAACTTACATATAATGGTGATAGTATTTTTGGCAGAACTATATTACATATTCATGTGTAAATTTCAATATGGGAAATGATATGAAATGCAAAGATACAAGTATGTCGTGTAGCAATTCATTCTTTTCAACATTGATCAGACATGCTCCATCAAAATAATGTAATAGTTTCATAATTCTTATATTGAAGCATTTAGGGAAATATGCAGCCAAATTTAAAGAAAAAGCTAGCTTGGAAACACTAGTAATTCAGAAAGAAAAATGAAGGAATTCTGTTTTTGTAGGTTAATGATAGATTATTGGCTGCCTACAAATGTTGAAAAAAAATCCTCCTTCACCTTGCTTTAGTCCCCACTTTCTTCATCCTTGGAAACTTTGTCCCAGGTAGTATGTTCTGGTCCACCCCAACTACTAAGCCAATATGTGTAACACAGCCAAGAGAGGTGTGTATTATCTTCAGTTCTTCTACTGATTTTTCTTAAGACCTTAAATCTTATATTTAATTCCTTTTCTTAGAATCTAGGAGTGTGAATGATAACCATATTGAACTCTTTACCTACTTGTTTTCCTACTGATCCCACGGCAAGATGTGGCAGATGTTAACTAGTGATTCTATTTCAGTTATTGGGCTGAGTGTGAAGACAGTAAGTTACAATTAAAGCTAACTTGGTAGCATAGCCAACTACTTCTGCTACCTGTGATTTCTGCAGCAGTCACTTTCTGGTGAGATGGATGCAGACACAGGGTTTGTATACTGATTTCTATTATGCCATGCCCTCTCCCTGCTCATCCAGCTGCAGCTTGATCTGACCAGCTGTCTGTTGACATGCACAGTGCATGATCCTGCCACAGCGGTATGCCTGTCTTGCCATTAATCTGTGTCTCGGTTGTCCTTTTGTATTACACTCTTACAGAGATTCTCGGAGGCCACCTGGAGCAGAGTTTCTTAATCTGGCCCTTTACACCCAAAGGCTGAACAATGAGCCATGTCTCGTTTCTGTTCTAGCACAGCTACTTCTATGACACAGAGACGAGTGGCATTATGACTCACATAATGCACACAACAGATGAACAGGTGCATAAAAGGTGCCACTACACACAAGGAGTTTGGCATTAACTTAGGTGTGTAAATGACCAACTACAAACCATCTACTTCCCCAGTCATTATTCAAAATTGCTACCTGAGACTTGAAAGTAGTTGCATGCTTTTTTCTATTCTATTTTCTTTTCTTTCCAAAGCAAAGCTATGGCAGTGATTGCTATATAATTAGGTTCTTCTAAAACATGACAACCATGATCAGATTCTAGGAACACTTTCACCTGAAAGTGCTTGAGTTGTGTGATGCTTGTGAAAGAAAATTATAGGCATTATCTCCATGATGACCTGAATAATAAAAAAGGTTGAAACCACGTTTGTCCCAAAATGTGGATACAGCCATTACTGGAAGAAAAGAAATATCTCATCACAGTAAACATTTATAGATGCCCAATTAGTTTTCTAATTTCATAAAGTAAATATAAAATAATGTAATTCTATTTAAGGGTGAAATTAAATGTTTCATATTTTATTTATCTCTTTGAGCTAACCTCCTTTTAAAATTCATCATTAATTATTATTATTGTTATTATTATTATTATTTTGTAGCACAGATATTATACCCAGATCCTCTTTTATCTAGCTACATCTCTATTTTTTATTTTTGAGATGAGTTCTTATTAAGTTGTTAAATTGCCCAGTCTGAGCTTGAATTTGAGATTCTCTTGCCTCAGCCTCCTAGAATACTAGGATTATAGGCCCAGTTGACACTTGATACTCTGGAATGGTTTCTGTGGAAAGCTCTGTTGATGAAGCTGTTGGCTGCATTATTTTTTAGTAAACATGTCTGTGCAGAGATGTAATGTTCATGCTGTCAAGCAGTTTCAGACTTCAAGGCGTAGGAAATTTGTAACAACTACTCAAAACTTTTAACATTATTTGTTGCCTTCCCCATTTGATTTGAGATTTTAAACATCTGAAAGTTTGAGGGCAGGTATATGGCATGATTCCTGCATTCGTCACCTGTGACCACAGCACCCTCGGGACATCGTGCTCAGGATATCCTGGGCCCACAAAGCTGATTTAAATTGAGTTTGCGCCACTTACTATAAAGTAAACTTGCTCTTTTGATCCCTCGTCACTCTCCTGCTCCTTTCTTCCATTTTTTATTCATTCTTCTTTCCTTATTGTGGCCTTAGAAAGGACTTCTCAGCCTCACCAGAGAAGAGCAGCAGGGCAACACCCAGCTAGGGGCCAGGGGCTCTTCTCCTACCCACCTATGTCCTGTGGAAATGATGGTTCAGCACCTCTGAGGCAGACGCATTGAGTCTCTGTGCTTTATAAAACACTGCAGTGTAAATAGGAATCCATTTGGAAAAGGGATTCTACTACAAAAGAGAATTTTAGAACTACCACTTATAGGGTGAAATGTTGCTAGGTTTGTATAACTTTGCTGGAAATTTTCTATGTTTAAAAAGTTAAGAATTCTTTCTTTGTATCTGTAACTTTTTTTTTTGCAGGGGAGGAAAGGCTCAGTCCACCCTGGAAGTGGAGCTAGCATGGCGTGTGGTGCCGGGTATTGAACTACGGTCCCAGTGCTTTGCCTAAGCTTGTCTAAGCAGGTGCTTTAGACTGCTGAGCTATCCCGCCGGCCCCCTGTAACTTATTTTTAATGACAGTAAATCTATTTTGAAATATGCACATATATAAATATACTGGTTATTTTAAATATCAAAACATTATAGACATGTTTAAAGAGGAAGCTAATATGCCTTAGTTTTACATAGTATGTTTTTTAAGAAAAATTTTGAGAATTATAGCATAGGTCCCATGTGAGAGCTGAAGTAGGCTTAATTCTTCATTGTCACTGTATAATAATAATATTTCAGGTAAACTTGTTTACACTATATTGTATAATTTTCAAATGCATAATAACTGATTTCTGAGTTAGAACAGTATAAATAACTGTTATTTTGTTATGTAGTGAAATTTTTGGCACATATGGTTCAAGATTGTATCAATAGAACAAATCACTTGATTTGATTTTCTGTCAATGCATTTTCTTTGCACAGAAAACTTAGCAATTTCTTGTCTTTTAAAAGGTTATTAAATCAGTGAAAATTCAGAGTTTTCAGGTCAAATACCAACCATTTCTTGTGTGTTTACTTAATTAATGCTATTATTTTCTTTTTTGCTAAAATATTGTTGTGAAAGTTTTATATTTGAAAATGGCAGTTCTCCCTAAATTCTTACTCCATGCTAATGTCCCTCTTTTTTCCACTTTTTAGTGTATCTTTTATGATTCTTATACCATCTTGCTCTATTTTAAAGTTTGATGGGTTCCTCCTTGTTTCTATATTCACTCCAGGGCCTGTACCCTGATGTAAATCTAATAGTTGCTCAATAGATACGTGTTAAATTATGGACACATGACTAATTATGTTCCCTGTCTTACTGACATGCTTTGAGTTGCAGGAAGCAAAGTACCCAGGTGAAAATTGCTTATATAATTGCTGCTGCAGAAGTGGTTCAGAGACTCTTGTCAGTATGTGAAGTGTTTTGGTTCTGATTTTCAAGGAGCTAAGTAATTAATAGCCAGTACTTAAATACACTTATACCAGCTGAATTTATGACATTGTGTACATGGACATTGTCCTAGAAATTTATTTTTTAATGTGCTTTACAATAGCTTTTGTCTTCACCTGAATGGACATTTAAACACACACACACACACACACACACACACATACACACACACACACAGAGTTCATTTATTACAGAATATTTTGAGAAACACAGACATTGGCATTTAGTAATAGCTTTTATATTATAAGAGATCAAGAAAACAATTTCTGGGCTTAGGTTTCAGAGTGTCCACCAGTGGCAGAGCTCTAGGGTAATGCTTCGAGCTTTCTCTTGTTCTTCTACTCTGGTTACAGTGTTCCTTCAACAGTCATTGACCTCATGTGTTCATGTGACAATTTCAGTTTGACAAGAAAATGGGCAGATGCTTAGAGCCTATTCTTCCTTATCATTCTCTTTTCATCTGGAAAGAAAGTCTTCTCCAGGTTTCTCCCACACCCAGTGGATCCTCATCCTGGGTTTCCTGCCCTCTGTGAGACCAATCCCTAGAACACTGCCACGACTGAGTCGAGGATAGCTCCTCCTCTGGTCAGAACAACCTGCAGCCTGAACATACAGAGGATTCACTCAGCAGGAAGGAGTGGTAAATGGCTGTTCTACATACTTCTCTCAAGATCTAAAATGGACATAACCTCCAACCATACATTCACCTGTTGAGATGCATTACAGTAATTCAACTTTGTAGAATAGTTATGCATGAGCGAAGTATTTTACGTAATTCTTTATATTTCATACATCTGCACATAGCCAGTATTGTCTCCATTTTAACAATAGGGCAAAGGAGATAGAAGTTAGTGTCTCATCTTGCTTGAGCTCACATTATTGGAATATAAGCAAAGTTGGAATTCTCAGTGTACATCATAGATAGCTAGAACCAAGGTTTCTCTCCCATTGCACAGAGGTTATTTTTGTGGTGCTTTTTGTCCTAGTACACATGGTGTCAGAAATTTGGAAATGTTTGACTCAAGGAAACTGGCTTGAAAAATATCTTAAGTAAACAACGTGAAATAACTTAATGTTTTAATGCATAATTACTGTATTTATGCACAGTGAGTCTTTTTAGTTCACTAAAATGGCATCCTCTCCGTTGCATGCTCCTAGAGGTCAAAAGTCACTGCCATTTTCATGATGTTGGGTATTATGTGGAGATTATTTTCTTTAATTATAGAAACTAGAAAAGCATTGCTTAAGTAAACTCCTTTGCATGGTGGCTAAGTATAGCTTGCTACTTTCACAATATTTTATGGTAGTACCCTTAGCAATAGCACCTAAGCTTTTGTGGGCATTCAAAGATCATTTTAAAGCAAAAAGAATGCCAAACAGCTTTTGAAAGGTTCTTTGGTAAACTAAACTTGGCCTTATGGAATTCTTAATTATGGAATTCTCTTTTGATCTTTAGGTTTATCATATTCTATTCCTCATAAAATTGCTTTTGAGGACTATTAAAGAACATATATATATAAAAATATAAATATAAATATATATATATATATATTCATTTTCTTTTCCATTATGCTACTGAACTGGACAAACAGCTCTAATAGACTTTGTTCCTTTCTGCAGGTGACATCTTTTTATGGAGAAGACATGCTACATAGCAGATTTATAGGACTGTGAAAATAAATGCAGGAACATTCTTTGATGTTCAGAAGTTTAGATTGTATTGACATCTCACCAGATTTGATGCTACATGAGCGGTTATTGCCTCGGTTACTTTTCTCTCATTGCTAAGTCAAAGTACCTGATGCACAAAATTAAGGAAGGAAAGGTTTATTTGCTGACAATTTGTGGAGGTTTCAGTCCACACTCAGATGGCTCCAAGGCAGAGCATCACATGAAAGAGAGTAAACATTGATGGTGGCCGAAAAGAGAAAGAGCAAATGAGAGGAGAAGCAGCAACAATGTCGACAGAGAAGTCTGTCTCCTTTATTGTGCATTCAGGCTGCCCACCCCAGGCTGCGTGTAGCACTCACACCCATCATCCCAGCAGCACTCACACCCATCATCCCAGCAGCACTCACACCCATCACCCCAGCACCGGATCATTAATTAACCACAAACTCTAGAAGCTTCCCCGTAACTGCATGAGGCTCTGGGGGCACAACTAGACACAAACCACAGAAGTCATCAAACAAAACTTAGTGGAAAATAAACCGATCCATATCTAAAAACTTTCAAGTACTTTAAGTGAAATAGAAGTGATGATTTATTTTAAAGTACAAATAATGAAAAACTATCTTACTTTAGCTCATGTATAAGTTTTTATACTTTTGGCCTACTGTTTTGGACTCAAAGCTCACACCTCTACATAAGAATGTATTGTAATGTAACATTAGAATGCTGAAAGGTTATCTACAGTGCAGTGTATAGATGGATATCTGATAAGGTCATATCCTACCATTATATTAGCGCCAATGATCTTAATATTGACCATATAAAGCAAGCTTTCAGTGAACCACTAGCTTATTTCACTACTAGTTTTATTAGAGAGATGTAAATCATATCAGCCTGGCCCTTCCATTTATCCCTTTTGAAATATGGCCCTAAAAGAGGTTTCCATGATGGCACGAATGTCTGAGTGGTTCTGAGGTCTTAGTTATGGACCCATGATCACCTAACCTTAATGTTAACAGTGGCTTGAAAATCCTTCAGCTGGTTCTTAAGAATAGCCTGAGACAAAAGCCAACTCCAGCAGAATTGCTGTAAATGTTTCAAGATGTAGTAGCCAGGTGATGTAAGAAGTTCATATTTAAGATTGTCTTTCTTGGGGACTATTTTTCCTCCCTCAATTACCTATTTTAAATAAACATAGAATATCAATTATAGGGTTATGTGATGCCTGTGGTCTGGAGACTAGAAGTTACTCAAATGAGGTCTTTATCTGTATGAGAAGTAAAATAGAAAGGCCTTACACTTACTCTTTTTTCTTTTCTTTTTTAAAAATCTATTTAGTACAGGGTGTTCAGGGGCTCATTACACAAATCGGACTCATAGTGATCCTCCTGTTTTCAGCCTCCCAAGAGCTGGAATTACAGGTGCATGCCACCATGCCCAGTCGCAATGGACATTTTAGCGCACCTTGTGGGCGGGGCCAGCATGGCACACTGGGGATTGAACCCTGGTCCCTGCATCTGTCTATGCAGCAACTTTAGTCTGCTGAGCTATCTGGCAGGCCCACTTTCTCTTTTTTTCTGAGATAGCTTCTACCACTGTACCACACGAAGTCAACATCCATCTACTTCTGTGAAATCAAAGAGCCTCCCATTTGTAAGGAATCTGCTGGAAGCGGTGGGAGTCCAGGTTCCCTCATCATCACACATGCACCTGTTGTTACTGCACCTACTGGAATCATGAGTGAAGTGGGCTACTGCCACCGTTGATGGATCCTGGCCAGCAGTGTGATCGTGTGACTGGACTGGTGGGTGCTCACCTGGGCTTGAGACTTGAATGCATCTAAGGCATGGGGTGGGCCTCTGGGCTGCTGGAACTTAATAGTCCTCAAGTGTCATTTGCTTTTAAAAAGCATTTATAATATTTCATTTTCCATCTAGATTTCAAAAAGTAGATACAAGAAATTAAATAATGACTGAGTTTTTCTGTCATTTTCTCCATCACTTGCATAGTTAGAGACATGTTTCAATGTGTGTGTGTGTGTGTGTGTGTGTGTGTGTGTGTGTGTACTGCATGGGGATTGGATCCCATGCCTTGTAGGTGTTAGACAAATGCTCTTCCACTGTGCTCCATCCTCAAATCCTATTTCCTTTTTAAATTTTTTTATTTTATTTATTTATTTATTTTTGCAGAACTGGGGATTGAACTCAGACCCTTGTGCTTGCCACGGAAGCACTTATTCCACTGATCCATCTCCCTGGTCTCCCTCAGTTTTAAGACCAGTCTTGATGAAGAACTAGTACTATGAAACTTACTTAAATATTTATATTGTAGAACACTCAAATAATTCATAATTCATGTTAAAACATTATTTAGCATACTTTAATAAAACACATCATTTGGCATATTATAGTTTTTGGAATAATACTCCATGTAAGACATTTCTTTTAATAGTATGACAATATGAGTTGTTACACTTTATTTTTAACATGGAGATAATATGCTGAGTAATAATACCTCTTTAAATCTGACTTAAAGATTATTGTTGACTTTCTTCTTGGGATTTTAAATTATTTTTTATATTGAAGAAAGATAAATTTATTGAGGTTATTTCACAGCTGTTTGGAAACAGTGCATCTTTTTGTGTCTTTTCCTCAGGTTTAACCTGATTTAATTTAAGAAGCAAGATCCAAGAAGTAAGATTGAGTAGACTTAAAGATTCAGAGGGGCCAGCCAGATAGCTCAGCAGATTAAAGTGCCTGCTTAGGTAGACACAGGGACTGGGGTTTTATCCCTAGCATGCTGTGTTGGCCCCACCCCCTGGCAGTGCTGTAACTGGGTGTTGTGGTGCGCCCCTATAATCCCAGAGTTTGGGAGGATGAAAACAGGAGGATCATTATGAGTCCAATCTGTGTAGTAAGACCCTGTAGACCATGTACTAAATACATAAAGCATTTTTAAAAATAGACTTAAAGATGCAGAGAAAACAATTAGATTTGAGAGCATGGCTGGTTACTTCTATAAGTCTATTATGTTGATTTGCACTTTTATTTTTCTAATCACTAATTATAAAAAGTTTGTAAGTGTCACAAGTACCACTGTATTTTTAGGCAACATTGCTGGATTTAAGGAAACTGGGATTAAGACAATTATTGTACTTCTGATGCTCCTACTCTACTAATCAGTTATAAAATCGAGAGAGATGCTGTGAATTATACATATGCTTCCTTTTAATGTTAAATTCACCTATATATTCAGTTTGGAGCATTAAGATTAATTTAAAATGCTGGATTGGAGAGCTGGGGAGATAGTTTGACAATCTAAGTGCCTGTCTGGCAAACACAAGGACCTGAGTTCCATTCCCGATGCCACACGCCAGGACAGCCCCAGAATCATGGGTGTGGTGTGCTGGCCACTGAACTGGGTATGGTGGTGCAGGCCTATAATCCCAGTGCTAGGGAGGCTGAGACTGGAGGATCACTGTGAGTCCAAGCTGTGAAATGAGATCCCATACCAAATAAATAAATACATAAAATATTGGATTGGAAAATTTCCCAAATTATGAGATCTTTTATTCTTTCAAAGCAATGTTCAAATGAATGTTAAGAAAGGATGAATTTAGAAGTCCAGCAGCTTCATTACTAAATTGCAGTCATGCATAAATTTATGAGTGATAATTTCCCATGGTTTTTTAGTAGAAAATTTCAAGTTTATGTCAATCATCACATTACAATTTTAATTTTTTACTTTAGATATAATACTCATCTAAATATATATCTTTTTATCTACATCTATATCTATATAGGTTATGTTTTCTTTATCCATTCATCTGTTGATGGGCATCTATACTGGTTAGAGTTTAGCTGATATTCCTGTATATTGTTTTCCATTGTAAAGAAAATTCTTATCTTAACTATTTTTCTTAATTTCAGTTTTCATGATACGTCATACTTCATCCACATATGAGTCTATCCATTTGATCTTTTCCTTGTGCATTTTTCTTTTTTGGCATTAAAAATTTGAACCGCACTATTAATAATAGTTAAATTGTATTGGCCATTGGGTTTTAATTTTGGTATTATATGGAATTAATTTTTAGAAGATATCTAAAAACTAGCTACTTTAAAAAGTCAAGGTTAAAAACAATTTAAATTAATAAAACTTTGTCATTAAAAATTTATAGGTACATTTTAAATGAATTAGTCAAATTATTAGATTAAAATTTTATTTTTTTAAATTTTCTAGAATCTTATATAATTACTAGTTTCTTAATTGAACAAAAAAGTATTTATTTTTTAAACATCTGTGTCTCTCCATACGAACATAGGCCTGGGCTAATTTGTGGCTACATTAGGGGTGAGAGCTGCCTGGCTTTATTGATGATTGTCCAGGTTGGTCTCTCCCACTTCTGGGCCCTCTGAGGTCAGTGGCAGTGCAAACCCTCCCTCTGGGATTTCATGGTGTCTGACCTCTCATTGTAAAGAGAGATGAGTGCTTATCCTTTGCATGACATAGCCTGTGTGGCACAGATATTAAATATTTCCAGAACTGTCAGATGCAGTCATCCTAGGGTTAAAGTGAAATTCACCTATGTACAATTATTTTTGAAGTTAGATTCAAGAAAATAGGATTTAATTGTTTTTCTGCTCTGCAAAGGATTAAGGGAGGTTAACAGAGATTTAAGATATATCCTTGGTAAAGATCACGATTTATTTTTGAAAATCCTTCTTTAATCACCTCTACACTTCTACTGCTTGCAAAGTTGAAGTAACTAAGTGATACTGAACTTTACTCTTTGACATATAAAGCTCTAAGGTGGGACAAAGTAGGTTGTGGTTTTCAGGTGTAACACACAGGCAACGTGAGCTCTGGTCCCAAGAGGAGGGAGACCTGCAAATGAGTTACCGCTGCTGAACAGGAGGGAGCTTGACCAGAGAGCAGTGATCCTGCTGACCCAAGAGGGGACATAATGAAGGCCTAGACAAATCTGTGGAGCAGGTAACAGAGGACAGAAGGAAGAGAAGTAAGGGACTCCTGTCATACTGTCTGAGGACAATGGCTGTGCGTTACGCTACAAGTGCTCAGAGACTCAAAGTCCAACTCAGCAAGGGCAATGAGGAGTGACAGCAAACAGAGAGAGGATCCTGCAGTCCTGAGAGCCTGAGATTTTGAGTCGGGTAAAGGGAATAGTCACTCCTGAGCAGTCTTCAGGCTGTTGGTACCCCCAAAGGACATCCTAAGCAAAAGTTGCACCCAAGAACTAAGGAATGAAGTAAAGCACCCAACACACAAATTGTAAAATAATTCATAACAATAGAAAATCTCTACTAGCTGCAGCAATAAACTCCAAAGCCTTTTAAAGAAAAACAATACAATACAGACTCCATAGGACTCCCCTAACACGTGATACTTAGAGTAAAATGAAAGGAACTGCTCTATATTTAAACATCCGACCAAACAAAATGTGTTCCATAATTTAAGGGATATATAGTCCACTGAAGCAAATGGAAGTAGTCCTCAAGATAATCAATATTTTTGAATGAGCAAACTTTAAAAATTGCTATAAATCTGTTTAAGATATAAGTGAAAACATGGAAATCATGAATGAATTCAGAGGAAACACAGAGAAAATGAGAATGAGAATTATCAGCAGCGAACAACAAAAAACAAGAACAACTATAGATATTATACCCCAAATAAACAATAGAAACAGAACAATGATATAATAATCATAAGAGGTAATTTATCATATACATAAAGATGCTTCAACATCCCCACAAATCAATAATCATATAAAAATAAAATTGATTATACACAACAATTAAAGGGTATATATTTTTATACTGGTTTAAAAATTAAAGTAAGAATATATATAATGCCAATAGTATGCATTAAAAAGCTGGTGTACTTGGGGCTGGGGCGGTAGCTCTGTAGTCTAAGCACCTGCCTGGCAAAGTGCAAGGACGGTGCCAGCCTCAGAACCCCGGGGCGCCATGCAGGCCACCAAAAACCCAGTAATGCCAGTGCTGGGGAGGCTGCGACAGGATGATCACTATGAGTCCAATCTGTGTAGCAAAACTTGTGCCAAATAAATAAAAAATTTTAAAAACTGTGTACTTTATGAATATTACAGTGTAGAAATTAGAAAAAAGAATATTATTAGATCAATGCAGGAAGTAATTTTTCATAATGACAAAAGTATAACTTCATTATAAATTCTAAAAATTCTAACATGCATTTATCTATTAATAGAATTTTACAATATTTTAGGCAGACAACAAAATGAGAGGAAAACAAAGATACATCTATAACCAGCAGTATTAACAATTCTTGTTAATCAATAGAAAAGAAACAGAAAATCAGTAAAGGTGTACAAGATTTAAACTACATTGCTAATCAAATTAACCTAAGAACCAATTTTATAACATTACACTGAAAAGGTAGAGTTTAAATTGAACATAATCACTTCAGAAATCTTAAAATGCTTTTTTATTTGGGCATACATATTGACAAGCTAATTTCAAGTTACCTTCTGAACGCAAAGGGTCCAGAATATCCAAAGCATTTTGGAACAACACTGGAACTCACAGTACCTGGCTTCCTGCAGGAACCACAGCAGTGTGAGTTGGCATAGGATAGATACATAACTAGGGACACTTACAAAGTGCAGCAACAGATCCAGAGACAGCTGGCCTGTTAATTTTTGACAAAGATGTTTGACAATTTAGTGGAGTAAAGAAAATCTTTTCAACAGATGGTACTGAACACTGGATAGACATATGGAAAAATATAAATTTGACCCTTATTTTATTCCACTCACAAGAATCAACTTGATTGAGTCACAAACATAAACATTAAGAGCTGACTTCATACATATCTAAAAGAAAAAAATGGGAGAAAATCATTGTGACCTCAGAAAAGGTGAAGTTTACAAAAATTATTAACCATAAAACATGAAAATAATGAATTATACTTCATTAAAGCTAAAATCTTCTGTTCATCAAAAACAAATTTTACAAATGAAAAAGCCAAACAAATACTTAAGAAATATTTGCAGTACATTTCCTGACAGACTGTTGTTCAGAGTGTGTTAAGAACCAATATAATGCATAGTTAAAAGACAAGTAGTCCAATTTAAGCAAGGGGAAAAGACATTCGATACTGAGATTAGAACACAAACATGACACTAAGCAAATAAAATACAACCTTGCCTTCACTGTTTATCAGAAAGATGCAAAAGAAGAAGCAGTGTGAGGCTCCTCCTTAACCTGCGGAAGAGTTAACATTAAACAATGGGCATCCACATGGTAGTGAAGACATGGCACAACTGGAGCATTCAGACTTGGCAGGAAGATAGAAAATGGTGCAAACACTTTGAAAAACTATTTGACAGCTTCTCAGAAATTTAAACACATATTTACTCTCTCACCTGGGATTCTACTCTGAGATATTGACACAAGAAAACATGCTAACATAAGCCAAAATTAAAACTGGTACATTTTTTAAACTGATATTTTATTTTTTTAATTTTATTAAGAAACAATTAGCAATGAGACAGTTTCAAAACTGATTAACAGGACAGTTTCAATAATTAATACATTGTACGTTGTTATCTTCTTAGTGGTTATCCATAGTACA
>NDGN011453668.1:0-17040 GCA_002564285.1 Tympanoctomys barrerae
TTTGCTAAGCTTGTTCTTAGTAGGTGCTTTAGACCACTGAGCCATCTCACCAGCCCTCTGGAGTGACTCTTTTAGCAAGGAGCCCCTGTGGACCAACCCTGCTTAGGCCGTCCCAGAGGTCGCCTCCTCCAGGCCTCCCTGGCTACCCATCCTGGGTGCCGCCTCCCCAGCCTCCACTGCCCATCCTTGGGGCCTGTCATCCTCCCAGGGCACCCTTGTCATCCCGCACACTTTGCCCACCCATGTATTGGGCTTCCTGCGGGCCAGGCCATAGTGTTTTAGAGCAGTAGGCTCACTTGATCTCAGCCACCCGGGCCTGGCAAACTTTAGTGTCACCTTTTATAGAGGGGAACCTGGGACAGCAAGCAGTGATGGACCTGGGAATAAGAACCTGGAAGGCCAAACAAAGCCATCCCTGCTTGAACCTCCTCAGTGTTGCAAGGTAGGTGAGCACCCGGGGCAGGCCGGAGGCATGGGGTACAAGTGTTCTGGCTGGCGGGGCTTTCCCCATCACTGGTGGCACAGTCAGGGCCCTAGGCCAGCGCCACAGTGTGCGTGCAAAGCATTGCATGGTGCATGCACAGATGTGTCCACACCTGCACGCCTCCCTCATCAACAGCCTCGATGCCACAAGTGCCTGTATACACGCGTACCACCTGTGTGTGCCAGTGTGCAATTCTTCAGGGCTCTTGGGGACACACATCCCCCTCCCCCGGGCGGCTGCGGTGTGGCTCAGTGGTGGGCACTGGCTTAGCATGCACCAGGCCTGGGTTGCACCCCTGGTACCCAGAACCAGGGGTCTTAGGGCTCATGGCCTGCAGGCTCCTGAACTGGCGACAGGCACTGCCCAAGCCCCTTCCAAACAAGTATGGGACAGTATGTGACCTGGGTGTGTACCACACAGTGCACAGCTGTGTGTGTGTGTATGTGTGTATGTGTGTGTGTGTGTGCAAAGTACGTGTGCACCAACACCTTGCAGCTTTTTTTTTTTTAGTAGTACCAGGGATCGAACTCAGGACCTTGTGCTTTCTAGGCAAGCGCTTATTCTGCTGAGCCCCCAGCTAAATATTTATATGGTGCCTCTGCATTTCAGGCTCAGAGAGGACACATGTGACCTACGTGTAATGAGCACATGTGTGTGGAGCATGCTGTGGTCACGTGCACAGCCATGACCACGCGGGCACACAGAGGGAACGAGCGGGTGGGAAGACTGCGGAACTGAGCAGAGCCAGACTCCGGCCCTGCCTGGCTCTGCGCGCTGTGTGATCCAGGCCGAGCTCCGGGAGCTGCGTTCGCAGGGAGAGCAGCGATGACAGCGCGAGTGTGCACGTGTGGCCTGCGCGCTGTGTGCAGGCTGAGGTGCACATTTGGGGCGCGCAGGCCTACACTTCGGCGTGTGTGCATCGGGCGGAGGGGCCGCACCCCAGACGCCCTTGTGGGGCCGGCCCTGGTCCGGAGACTTGGCTGTGGGGAAGGGCTCTCTGGCTGTCAGGCCAGCTGCGAGTGAGGGGTGCCCCCGCCTGCGGTGATGGAGCCCCGGCTCCCCCACCAGGGCTGCCACAATACATCCAGACAGGGTGTAATTACCGGCACTTAGCGCGGCCATCACCCCCCTCGCCGCAGCGCGTGACACACGACCCGTCAGCTTGGCGTGCGCACCATTAAGGGGCCTCATTACCATCCCGGCTCAGAAGCAAAATCACCCGCACTGCTCATTTCGAGATGTCATCAATTTTAATTTAGGGCCCAAAGATAGTACAATGGGAAGGCCCTGCCTGCCGGCAGCGCGCAGAGAGCGGAGGCGGGGAGGCCGCGTGAGGCAGAGGGCCGAGGTGGGGGGGAGGGGAGGGAGGGAGACGTCCCCTCCCCCCAAGGCCCTTTCACCCCAGAAATCCTGGAAGGTCCACTTTTGCCGTCTCCTCTACAGATGGAGAAACTGAGGCAGAGGCATTCTGGCACATAGCAAGCTCACCTTAAGTGCAGGTCTGGCTGCTTTTGTTGTTCTCTGCTCTCCTGGACAGGAGCTGAGGCCCTGGGGAAGTGTCTCCCGGGTACCAGCCTTGCACACCATGGCCCTGCGGTGACACCCGTTCTGGCTCAGGCCAGCCCAAAGTTGGGTGCCTGTAGCGTAGCCAGGTGCTGTCTGGCTTTAAAAGGGCCTGGTGGGGGGGCCTCTCACTCTTTCCCCCCATTGTCCAAATGAGTGGCTGGACAGGGAGCACGTTGCGTACTTCAATCTGTCTTCAGGAGCACGAGCGAGAGGGCGCCACAGATGTTTGTTGAATGACTGCGTGACTGAGTACACAGACAAAGGACCTGCATCCGGGTCCCTCCAGGGACAGAAACCTGGATGAGTCCCTAGTCCCCCCTGGGCTTTGTGGCCACTGACAGCGGCATCCACACTCCTGGCTGGAGCAGGGCCTGGCACGCTCCGTGCCCCTATGCTGAGGGGGGGTTTCCACACGTGGGCTGCAGGGGCCGCCCCTTCTCCATCAGTGGATGGCGCTATCCTCCTCACCGCCCGGGTGTCTCCAGCCAGCCCAGCCAGTCTGCCCTAACTCAGAGTTCAGGCAAGACCCTGCAGCCCGTGGGCCTCAGTTTCTCCAAGTGTAAAGGAGGAGGCTTGTGACAGGCCATAGCAAGGGGGCCAGGCCAGGCTGGGAAAGAGGGCACTGCCAACCACAGAGCCACCCTCAGCCTCTGGTCTGGGCGGGAAGAGAGGGGGCCCTATCCGGAGCTGAGACGGGTCCTCACCAGTGGCAGGCCCTGCTCCCCAGCCTCACTGAAGATGGATTGCTGCCTTAATCACTCTGGAAAAGAACCCCAAGCCGATATAATATTATAATTAATTAATTCACTAAAAAGGTATTAAATTCCTCTCCCCCCTGTGGATATTATCTGAATTCATTGACCTTTAGAAAAATCACGCTCTAATTGTAACCGGGTCCAAAAGCATTTGCAGCCAGCCCCTTTTACATTAATAATATCTTCCCAGACTCGGCTCTGGGCTTAAATATTGTATAAATTCCACTGGCCCCGTGGACAAGAAAACCAAAGAAGCAGACGGGGCTGGGAAGGGATAGGAAGAGATGGGGCCCTGGGAGGGGTCAGGGCACCAAGGGCTCTGAGTGGCCCCGAAGGCCAGCAGGTGTCTGGGGGAGCCCAGGGGAGCAGGGGTAGTAAAGTTGGGGTGGATTTCTAGGAGGCTGTGGGTGGAGAGCTCGTAGTGTGTGTTCATGGCCCTGAGTGATAAAGGATCTCTGATTTTAAAGAGCAGAGACAGGCATAGACAGGGAAAGAGAGAGGGTGCCTTTTACAAATGGGAAGGGGACCAAGCAACAGATGGGAGGGAGGATAGAAAGGCATGAAGGAGCTGACCCGGGTGACGCATGTCACCAACTCCCAGGGCTAAATGCAATGCCTACATACTGCGAGCACGGACTAATACAATTCAAAGCAAATTTTAAAAATTTCTGTCTCAAATATGAGTAAAAAATAAAAGAAGGCAGGGTGGTGGGATCCAGCCACATTCCAGGCGGGGTGTTCTGAAGGCCCCACCCCCTGTGCAGAGGATGCAGGGGAACCCAGACACCCTGCCAGGAGGTGGGTCCTGGGTAAGCAGCGGGCACAGAGGGACGCAGGACCTAGCTCCCAGGGCAGCACGGCCAGGGCACTCTCTGCATCCTTCCCCCCACCCCCACCACGAGACCTGGCTCCTGCACTGGGCTGGCCCAGGCCTCCTCTCACTCCTCTTATTTAAAGGAATTCTCAGGTGGGGGAATGGATGCCAGTAATCAGTCCCAGCACTCTGGGAGGCTGATGCAGGAAGGTTGCAGATGGGAGCCCAGCCTGGGCAATTTATCCAGACCCTGCCCCAAAATAAAAAGGAAAAAATGTATCAAAAAAAAATATATATATATAAATTTTAAAAAGGAAAAAGTTCGGGGGAGGGATGCAGCTCAGGCACTGGGTTCAACCCTGTGTAAGGAAAGGGGAAGAAGAGATGGAGGGAGGGAGGCGGGCAGGTATCTCCCCATTGACTGCCTGGAAAGGAGCCGCCCACCCAAGGCAGAGCCACGGGGAGGACGCAACCCCCATAGGAGTAGGACTTCTCTCCAGCCCAGGTGAGGGTCTCGAAGCTGGCCACTGACACACTTCTTGGTGCTAAACCCTGGGAGGAGCCCCAGGGTCGCCCTGACTCAGCCGGTAAGGACACACAGCCCTCAAGGTGGAGGCCACTGGGCATAGCCCCAGGTTCAGGGAAGCTGACCCCTCCACCCCTGCAGCCAGCCCTCGCGGGCACCTGGCCCTGGCCCGGCGCGCCCTCTTGTGGTTAGAACTCCACTCACACCCTGGGGCCCTGCCACTGAGATCCCACTGTGGATCGGGAAGCTGGGCGGCAGGTGGGGGAGACCAGAGTGGCCTTGGGGGATTCCAGGGTGAAGAAGCCCAGCCAGGCAGGGAGAGATCTCTGCACGGCTGGAGGACCCCACCCCTGGAGGGCCCAGAGAGCCACACGTGGCTTAAATATTGTATAAATTCCACTGGCCCCCAGCCTCAGTTCAGGGCTGCGCGGTGGCCAGGGGTGAGGTACTGCAGCCGGAAGGAGCCAGCGCCTGGGCTGGCTCAGGCTGCAAGGTCATCCACCACTCCATCTGACCTTGAGACTAATCCTGAGTCACCGCCAATTCGGCGGCTCTGGTGCCCACATCCCAGACCCATTCCTTGTCTCCGCTCACTCGTTAATTGCTTAACGTTGATTTGATCTCTAGCGCTTCAGAGAGGAAATTGTCCTCTTAGCCATTTTCAGTTGGGATCTTTTTTTTTTTTAATGCTTCTTCAGCCTCCCAGATCCCTGTGAGGTGAAGCCACTTCGGTGGAAGTCTGGGGGACAAGGTGAAGCCCCGAAGATCCCTTCTCTATTCTCTTCGGGGCTGAGGGGGCCGCATAGAACCTTTTCCTGCCCTAAGAGCAAAGGCTTAGCAGAGGCCTCACCACTAGACCGTGCGGCGCCGCAGCGTCCCCTCTAAAGCCAGCTCACATAGGGCCCTTCCCCACAAGGGTGCCAGGGCGCCTGCCCTGCTGGAGGCCACATCACAGCAGAGGGACTGTCCCAGGACTGGGGCGGCCAGCTGAGTGGGACGGGGAGGCCAGGCGGGAGGACTGGCCCGGTTAGGGAGCGAAGCTCGGTCTGCCGCCTCTGGCCCGAAAGGCTCGGGCCACGCGGGAGGTGCGGGACCGGCGTGGCGGCAGCGCCACCTTGTGGCCTCGAGGAGGGACAATGCCCCCGTTGGCACCCAAAGCTGTCTCCTCTCTGGCTGAGGAGCTGTGAGATTCTGGGGGAGCTCAGTGTTTGTCCCTTTCTTTACAAGGCCTCGGGGAGCACTCGAAGTCTGAATTCTTGCCACCTGCCCTAGGCCAGCGCCAAAGAGACAGGACCAGGGAGTACAAAGCACAGTGTTTACTAAAGGCACAAAGTGGGGGTCTCGAGAGAAGGGAGCTGCTCTGCTGGCAGCGACCCTTCAGCCCCGAACCCAACCCTCTCTTCTGGCCACGCCGCCCTCACCCCATGGGGAGAGCTGTTAGCACCAAAGGTGGGTAGGTGCCCACCTGCGGGGTGACTGTGGAGCCCCAGAAAGCGAGGCTGAGGGCCCCGGGCAGGTGCCGCCTCACAGGAGCTCCCCAAAGCCCCTGCACCCAGCACCCTGCACGGGGATGGGACGAGGGCTCTTGATGCCCAGGCCACTGTCTCCTCGCAGCCCCTGCAGTCGGCTCACAGCCAGTCCAGCCACAGGCTTGCCCCTAGGGGTGCTGCCTCGGACCCCACGGGCCGCCAGGCGCGCACCCAGTCCACAGAGGAGCCACGGGGAACACGGCTTCACACGCACGTGCGGCCTGTGGCCGCCCCGTCCTCGCACGGGGGCCACCGGCGTCACAGCACATCGCCCTCCTCCATGCTGAAGCTGCTGCGGCGGCTGCTGGCCTTGGAGGCCTCGGGGGACATGGTGGAGAAGAGGGGGTCGGAGGCGAGTGGCAGCAGGGAGTCATCGAGGAACATGAGGTCCAGATCCTTTTTGGACAGGTTGGGGAAGCCGTGCTCGGGCCCCAGGGGGTCGGGGTAGCCTGCAGGGCCCTCGTCGCCCCCATCCCCGAAGCTCAGGCTGTGGCCAAAGTCCAGGTGGTGGAATGGGGACGGGGGTTCGGCGGGAGGGGGCAGCGGGGCCTGGGGGGGCAGTGATGGCAGCGGCTCGGGCTCAGGGACCTCAGCCCCCAGCATCAGCGTCTCCCCCGGGGCCTCCTCTCCGGGCAGCTCCTGCTTCACCACCTGCTGGGCCAGCTCAGCCATGTTCACGCCCGATGGCGAGGTGGTGGGAAGGCCGTGCACTCGCGCCTGCATCTCTAGCTCCTGTGGGACGACGGGACACGGGGCTGGGCACTACTATGGGCAGCTGTCCTCAGCCGCACAGGGCCCCCGCCCGGACAGCCACGCTGGGTCTAGATCTGGGCTGTTTCAAACTGCGAGTCACAACTCATTAGTGGGTTGAGAAACCGCGCCGGGTCTTGGGGCTTGCCTGGCTCTCTCTCCATTTTCAAATTGAAATAGACTTGTCTAGACTGGGCCCGAATAGAAGGGATCGCAGTGTGCGGCCTCAATTCAGGACAGGTGTCCTTTCACAAAACCTGGAAGCTTCACTCTGAGCTGTGCTGGGGTTTAATGGGAATTATACCATCTCCCATGAGAAACACGAGTCGCTATGCTGTAGTCTAGTGGCCCCCAGCATAGAGGTCTGGCGTGGGACCGCAGGGACAAGCAGCCCTCTATGCAGAGGTGGAATTTGAACAGGAGGCTCAGCAGGTGCGGCGGCCACTCCAGAGCCCAGGTACTTTGGTGTGGTCCCTGGTGACTCAGTTGGGTCTAGGCCCATAGTAGGGTGGCACCTTCCTGCCCCCAGAGGCCAGGTGCAAAGGTCAAGCGGAGACCTTAGAGGGCCATAGGGCAGGAAGAGCTGCTCGAGCCATGCCAGGTCCCAGAACTGACTGCATCTGGCAGTATGCGGGCTCACCTGTCCCTGAGGCCCAGGCCTTACAGATGACCACCCTGCCTCCCCTCCAGCCAACTTCAGGGCTGCTGGCCCTGCCCCGCTACCCAGGAAGCCCAGGGTGGAAGGCGGACCTGGATGCGCAGCCAGAGCTGCTTGTTGGTCATCTCCAGGCGCCTAGAGTGGCTCTCCAGTTCTCGAGACTTCTGCAGGTCCTTCTGCATCCTCCGGATGTAGTCCACAGATGCCTTCAGGATGGTACCCTTGTTCCAGCGCACATCCCTGCAGCCAGGACAGCTGGGCAGTCAGAGATGAATGCCCAGGTCCAGACCCTCTGCTCTGCCCCTTGCCAACCTGCCCTCTACACCCTGTCCCCAGACTTCCCCACCCCTAGACCTCCCAGCAGGATGCCTCCTCCAGAAAGCCCTGCCCGCTTTCCCATAAAGCTGCTGGTCTTAGGAAGCAGTGAGGGACCCCTGGCAGGGACTTTCCCCCAAGTATCAGTCCCTACCCCTCAGCGGCACTCACAGGTCATTGGCCTTGGGGATCAGCATTCCTAATTCCTTGATGCGGTCATTGATGTTGAACCTCCGCCTCCTTTCAACTACAGGTGGCAGATTCCAGAAGCAGCAGTTCAGAGGGTGGGGACACCCTTGGGGCAGCCCCAGCCTAGGGAGAGGGGGCAGCAGACAGGGACTCCCCAGAGTCTAGGGGTCAGTGCTCAGGCCAGTCAGGACGAGCGCCTGTGGGCAGCAGCACCTCCTGCAGGCGGCAGGCCCAGCCCTCTGCCTGGGTGAGCTCCTACCCTCCCTCAGTAGCCCCAGGGTCCTTGCTCTAAAAGTCACCATGAATAAATGGGATTTCTGAAACAGCCCTTCCCAGCAGCCTTTCAGCCCCTCCTAAAAAGGACCAGGGCTTCAAAGAGGGCTGCTTGGGGCACCCCGCCTCCTGGGCAGAGGTGGTGGGAGGGTCTGGGGCTAGGGAAGGGTCCTGAGGGCAGGAAGGGCAGGTGACAGTGGGGAGGGTGGGCAGGACTCACTGAGGTTGTGATTGTCCTTCTTCTGCCGCTCCTTGGCCAGTGCCCGGCTTTCGGCATCTGGATTCGGGGTGGGAGAGAACTGTGGGACCGTGGGATGGAGGAGACTTGGGGGCAGTGGGATGCAGACCAGAGGAAGGGGCATGCTACCTGTGAGTTCCTGCTTCTGGGTCAGGTCGGCAGGGCAGGAGCTGCTGGTGACCCCCACCAGGGAGGCTGTGACCTGGGGGTCACTGCTGTACACATTCAGGTGGCTGCTGGACAGGGGCAGCTGTGGAGCAAGGTGGAGGGGGCCTGGGTGAGCCATGGGGTGCCCACTCCAGGGCCTGGGGTTCCTCCTCCCCAGAAGTGCAGCCTGGAAACTTCACACTGCGGCCCTTCTCTCCAGAGTGGAATGGGATGGGATGGCCCAGCTGAGCCTGAAACTCCCGGTGCCCTGGAGGGCGTGGAGCCCGCCAAGCCCTGAGCCTCGGGAGGAGGGGAGGCAGGGGCTGCCCGGCAGCTGGGAGCGTCCTGGTGCGGGTGCCAGCAGCTTAGGCCAAGCTGATAGGGTGAGGGGCAAGGCAGGAACAGGAGAAGCAGCCCGCTTGTGGAGCACTGTGGTCTGTTTTTGTTTTTTTTGAGACAGTGTCTTGCTATGCAGCCCAGGCTGACCTTGAACTTGCTGCAATCCTCCTGCCTCAGCCTCCCAAATGCTGGGATTACAGGCATGCGCCATCACGCCTGGTTTATATATATATTTTTGTTGTTGTTTTGTGGTATTGAGGACTGAATCCAGGGCATTTCACACAGAGCTATGTCCCCGAGTCCAGCCTGGAGTCAAATGTGTGATCCTCCCGCTTCGACCTCCTAGAGTGCCAGGGTGACAGCCATGGACACCAGAGGGCAGCCAGAGGAGGCTTAAGCAGAGACCAATCTAGGCTCTGGACTGACCTCCCCAGCTCCAGCCACAGGGACAGATCTGGGCAGGGACACTCAGCAGTGTGCATGGAGCTACAACTGGGACTGGACGCCGGCACCTCCCCCTCCCCCTTGGCCCCCACCAGCTGCAGCTCTGGCCCCAGCCAGTTCTGGCCAGCTCTTGCTGAGCCACTGGCATAGTCACCAGGGCTGTGGGCCTCGGGCCTGCTTCCTGCTGCACCGCACAGCAGGCTTTGCCTTTGGTTCCTCGTTCGTCTCAGCACCCCACAGCCTGTGGGTAGAGGGCTGCCCTGTGGTGCAGCTGAGTACACTGGGACCCCTGGATCCCAAGTCCAGCTCCTCCCACCCGCAGCCCCTCCCTGCCTGGGAGACCCAGCATGTCGCAGGGCAGGATGTTGTCAGCAGAGGGGTCCTGGGGCTAAAGACAAGGCCCCGCACATAGTGAGGGACACGGGCCCTTGGTCTGGGCCCTGACTGGTGGAGTGTGAAGCCCAGATCAGTGCTAGGGCTTCCTGTGGACATGCTGCACCTGGGAAGCCCTGACATGGCCACCCTGGGCCTGGCTCTTCCGCTCCACGTCAGGCACAGAGCAGCCCCAGGGGCCAGACTCTGGTCTCCAGACAGGAGCCAGCAGGGGGCCCCCTGAGTCTGTCACTCAGCCACTGTAAAGCCCCTGCGCCCCATGCCCACCCGGCCGGCCCTCAGGTACCGTGTTGGGCATCTGGAGCTCGGGGTTCATGTAGCCCAGCACGTTGTCCAGGCGCATAATGTTGTCAATCACATCGTCAAACTGGAAAAAGGAAAAGGCCATCTGGAGGTGACCCAGGGGCAGACAGGGATAGTGCTGCCCTGGAGGGGCCCTGAGCCACTTGCCTATCTGGCTCACCTAGAAGAGGACCCCAAGTGACACACCCAACCCCAACACCAGCGAGGGCCTTTCTTGGGAGCCAACCTTGCTGGGAGGCTGACCCACCCCACAGCTCGGTGGGCACAGGGGTCTCCTGTGTGCCTGCCTGTGTGGCCCTAGCAAGGGTGGTGCATACTCACCATGTCCCCTCCAAGGTCAGGGCCCAGCCCCACCCCCAATGCAGGCTCCCAGGGCTCCCCTCTCCTTGGCAGCCCCACCCCTGCTCACCTCCTTTTCAGGGTTGGAACCTATGTGGAGCATGGCCATGGGGCTGTTGGGTGCGCTGTTGCCAGCTGAGGTGGACAGCACGTGCCCCGCATGCACCCCGGGAGAGGCGGCAGGTGGGGGCTTCGGGGAGCCCTGGGCTGGGCTGACCCGGGCTGCGAACTTGTTCCCGTAGGTCTCAGACAGGTACTCGCGCACCTTCTGATGCTGGGACTGCTGCAGGTGGTAGGAGGTTGGGTTCTCCAGATAGGACTGCACCTGGCGGAGGGAACAGCTGCAGTGGTGGGGAGGGGTGTCTGGGACGCCCCCAGGCGGGGGCCTGACACCCAGGCCAGGGCTAGGACCCAGGTGGGGGCGGGGGTCTGGGACGCCCCCAGGCGGGGGCCTGAGACCCAGGGCCAGGACCCAGGTGGAATGGGGACCTGGGACCTCAAGGCCTACCTTGAGCACCTCGCCGGGCACGGGTGGCGGAGGCCGGAAGGGCACAGGGGTGCTGATGGCAGGCGAGGGCGGGGCCCCAAGCTGCTGCTGCTGCTGCTGCAGGAACTGGACCACGGCTGCCTGCTGCCTCCGCTCGCGCTGCTCCTCCTGCTGCGCCTGTTCCCGCATGAGCTGCATACGCAGCCCGATGCGCGAGGCCATGGTCGCGGACGGCTCCCTGAGGACGCAGGTACAGGGCCCTGTGAGGCATTGTGCCCCCTCGCAGTCTGGATTCTCCTCAAGGAGCGGGTATTCATGCTGGGGCTCCCATGACCCCGGAGGGGACCCGGAGCCTTCATCGGGGAAGGGAGGTGTCCACAGCCACGGAGCCGGCTGGCTGCTGAGCTGGGCCATGCGCCTGGCCGCTCTGCAGAGACCTGAGCAGCCTGCTGTGCCGCGCACACAGCCACACTGGATCCCGGTGGCAGCCTCGACTCCTCGGATCTGTTCCTATCCCGGCTCTGGCCGCGCCCAGGTCCCCAGGGCCTGGTGGGCGGGGCGCCACCGCCTTCCCCAAGCCCTTACAACTCCCCTCCCACAGGTGGGAGACTCCCAAGATCTTGCCCAAACCCAAGTCGAATCCTGCCCTGCTCGCTGTCCAAAACCTGCCATGGCTCCCAGTTCCCCCAGCAGCATCACCAAGGTCCTCGCCAAGCCACAACAGCCCTCTGGGTCCACCCCAGCTCCAGGCTTCCCCCTGCTGACACCTGGCTCCTTCCACCATGCCCAATGCCCTCGGGGCCTGTCCCCACTGTGGGCCTCTGCACTGGCTGCTCCCACGGCCAGGAATGCTCTCTCCTGATACCATCGAGACTCCCTGCCGTACCTCCTCCAAGGCGCAAACCTCACCACACTGTCCCCACTGCCCGGTGACCCCCACGCCCAGCACCCCACTCACTCTGGGCTCTCAGCTTCCCTTTATCATGCATTGCCATCTTAAATGCTACGCATTTGGCAGCGCTGGCCCATGTGTGGTCCCCAGGGGGAATGCACACTTCCCCAGGGGCAGGCATGCTGTTTGTTTACTTCTGTACCTTCCGCCTCTAGGCCTCTAGCCCACAGTCCTAGTCCAGGAGGTCCAAGCGTGAAGAGAATGTACATCCTTTATTCACCAGGAATGGGGTGGGGGTTGGGGGAAGCTGTGGTTCGAACTGTAGGTGAAACAGGGGCACCAGAGATGACAGGGCCAGGGACCCCTTCCCACCCAGCTCAGCCCATCTCTGTCTTGACGAGGCAGGGGTGACAGAGGCCCCCAAGCCTGGCTGGGAGGCAGGAGGGCGGGGCAGATGGTCCCACAGCTGGACAGCAGGCTGCAGCTGTCCCTGCTCACTGTGGCCCTGAGCAAATCCCTCTCTGTCAAGGAGCCTCTAGGGCCCAGGCACAAAACACAGCAGCTGGACACAGGTTTCCCCGGCCCTGCCCAGAGGGGATGGGCGGAGCTGGCAAGGGGCACAGGCTCCCTGGGCGGAGTGGCCAGAGGCTCCTCCTCTTGGGCATTCTACCAGAGGCCTGGATAGTTGAGCAAGGCCCTTTTGTGTTTTGAGATGGCGTCTCACTATGTGCTTCAGCTGGCCTTGAACTTACTATGTTGCCCATGATGGCCTCAAATTCGTGGTGATTCTCCTGCTTTAGCCTCCCGAGTGCAGGGATTACTGGCATGCTCCACCACACCCCACATGAGCCACCATGCCCAGCATGAGCAAGGGCTTTCCAACAGGGCAGATGTGGGCTTGAACCCTGGGTCTGCCATTTCATTGCTGTGCGCCCTCGAGCAAGTCACTTAACCTCTCTGAGCCTGTTTCCTCTCCTAGAAAAGTTTCCACTTAACATGATAAGAATCAAGTGAAAATAATGCCCCACACAGTGGGGGGCTCCCAGCTGCTGTGTGGGTGACACCCAAATAAGCACTGACCTGCAGGGTAGTTGGGCTGTGTAATCTGGCATCCTGGGCTCCCCCGTATCTTGGAGCTAATGGAGGAAACTGCAGGTGTGGATTTATTTGGATACCTACAGAGTCAGGTATGGTTTCCTGCCCTTGCACGTCTAAAGCCCTATGAAGAGCCAGGCGTGGTGGTGCACACCTGTAATCCTAGCACTCCAGAGGCTGAGGCAGGAGGGTCACAGCAAGTTCAAGGCCAGCCTGGGCAACATAGTGAGACTACCTTTAAAAACAAAAGGGGAGAGAGGCACCCCAAGAAGTCTTGGTCACTATCCTTCTTTCCCAGAAACAGAAGCACCAGAAGGGCAGGGCCCAAGTCGGCTTACCCGCCCCACCCAGCCCCTGACAGAGGGCACCCTGTCTGCACACTCCACAGGCTGCAGCTGCACTGGGTGGCCCTCCTGGGACAGGCCAGCTTCAGTAGCCATGCGGGGGCTGTGGACCTGGCTGTGCCAGTCGGCTCAGCAGGCGGGGGAGAAGGATGCCCTTGTTCCCCGGACAAAGGGCCGGGTGCCTCATCGGGTGTGCTGCCACTGCACCGGGTGTCCCTGTCCCGTGTCTGCTGGGGCCTGGGCCCTCTGTGCCCACCCTTCATGGTGGACAGCAGGGCAGAGGGACCCTTGCCCCACAACAAGTGGGGCCTTCTCCCGGCCCAGCCCCCAGCCTGGGCTGCAAAGCATGGGGTGGGTGTGGGATGAAGGCTGGGATGCAGGGCACCCCGGGGCAAACAGCATGGTCTGTGGGAGACCTAGGCACAATAACCCCACCCTGTCGGATCTGCCCACCTTCTAAGCCCAAATCTGATGCTCCCTGAAGCCTGGAGGGTGGTCACTAAGAATCTGCAGCACCCAGAATCTGCAGCACCCAGAATCTGCTGTCCATCACCAGGGCTGCCTCTATGGCGCAGCACCTCCTCCAACAGGTGAGGGTCCGCCCATGACAAGGAGACACAGTGGATGCCGGAACTTGCTGCCTTCAGACACGCCCAGGGGGCGTGGTCCTGGCTTCCTTTGGGCGGGGTCAGAACTGTTTCCCCACCCTGTGAACGTGCAGGCACTTGCACACACTTCCCCATCAGTCACTGACACTTTAGTGTGAACAGCGGGCCAGAGCTTTCCTACAGCAAACACATGGAGTAGTTGGAAAGACCAGGAGATAATCACTGGCAGAAAAGTCTCAGCAAGCAGAAGGCAGAGGAAAGAAGCTGTTAAAGACACATCCTGAAGCGGAAACTGCAGAGATACACAGGCCGGGCCCCTTCTGGCAGAAAGCAGGTCCACACGTAGAGGTCAGAAGGCTCAGCGCTTGCCCCAGAGCTCTTTTAATACAAATTCGCTTATTCTTCAGCTCAGCCCTGTGAGGAGAAGACAGATACTGTCCCATTTCCAAGGGGGAAACTAAGGCACAAAGAACTGAAGTAACTTGTCCCAGGGGCTACAGCTGACAGAAGCAGAGTGGAGGTCCATAGTCCAGGCGGCCCTGCTCACAGCTGGTCCTGGCCACTCTTCTGGGCTTTCTGGTACCTCCCAGCGCCCATTGTGGGCTGGAGCAATTGATACTTTACCTTTCCACGGGGAAGACCCTAACTCTTCCGCCAGCAGTGTGTAGCCTGTGTGTCTTCAGTTATGTATTTACTTTTCCAGTACAGGGAACTGAAGCCAGGGCCTCTGTGCTGAGCTATATCCCAGCCCTTTCAGACAAGGGCCTTGCTAAGCTGCCCAGACTGGGCTCACACATATGATCCTCCTGCTTCAGCCTCCCAGAGGGCTAAGATTATAGATGTATGCCTGAGTAGGAAGGAACCCCCAGCTCTCCTGCCTGGCCCCACCCTGCCCTGCTCCCAGTCATGATCACCAGGCCCACTGAGGACTCTAGTGAGGACACGGCAGAGCCGCCAAGCAGGGTCGGCAGCCTTGCACCCACGGGGGCTGGAAGCTCTGGGGCACGCAGCTTGGGGCTCTGGGCTGATGGGACCTGAGCCCCCGAGGAATTCCCTGCCCTGCAGGTAGGTGATCCTTTGGAAACGGGAGCAGAAAGCCAAAACACAGCTGCCCTGGGACCCCGCGCCCACACTCCTGCCATGAGGCCTGCCTGGAAGAGACACCTTGGAGTGCTCACCGCCAGGCATCCAGCAGACGGGTCCCGGAAGGCGGCGCCCTGGATGGGAGCCTGAACCGGAAACCACCCCAACAGCCAGGGAGGAGAGCGGAGAGAAGTGGCCCAGGATGGAATGCGACTGGGCCAGGAGTGCAGCCAGCTGCAGAGGCAGCCAGCTCAGGGGACGGCCGGGCCTCCTCGCAGACAGGCACTGTGACAGAAGGCAGGCGCAGAGAGGCGCGAGCACTGGCCATACCCAGGCGGCTCCCAAACAGGCCAAATAAACACACTGTGTGAGGAGGCAGGACCCAGGCGAGCACTGGGGACACCCTGCGAGGGACATGGGCGGCTCGGTGGGCGGGGGGCTGGGGCATCTGCCATCTGTGCAGGTATCAGTGAAGTGAGGCTATCTTGCGTGTGGCCATTCATGCAGCTGCTCCTTTACCATGTTTTCTTTTTCTTTTTTTATTGTTTTAAAAAAACATGATATGAGAGAGAGGGGATATTAAAAGAATTAAGATATGTTACACATAGGTTCCAACTCCTCGCAGGGAATGTGATCATTGTGTCCGCCAAATATGTACCACTAATAAGTATAAAAAATTTTCAAGAATCACATGAGCATGAAGACGGGCTTTAAAGAGATTAGAGAGTTCGGCAGATGACCTTCGCCAACCACACCTCCCCAAGCTCATCTGTGGCTTTCACTGAGGCTCCCAGCTGGCCCCTTGGTGCCACTCAGAAAAACCAACTTGGCGATCCAGGTCAAAGCCTTAAAAAATACTCATTGTCCAAGGGACTGACCCGAAGGGCAGAAAACATCTGCGTGTGCAGAGAAAAGCAAAAACTCCGTCTCCACATCCAGCTATAGAAGAGGTGAGTACATTACAGCAAGCCCTTGGATGGAAGCTGGTGTTCCCAATAAAGACCGCACAGATCTGCGGAGGACAAAGAAGAGCACACACCACTCTATGCCAAATCTGCTCAGCACCCTGTAAAAAATCCGCGTAGAGAACACGCTGGGGGGGAGGACGCAAAAGCACCCGAGTGCGTGGTCAGGAGCACGGTTGTCCCTGGGATCACCCTCCCTCAGTCAGGAGTGCCCTTCTCTGCAGTTTGTGCCAGCGGCTCGTGCGGGGTGGCGGTGGCGTCTGAAACCTTATTTTCACTATTCTTTTGTGAGCATCATTGCTGTCCCGCCTCCCAGACCCAGAGAGGCTGTTGCCTGTACCTTAAAGGTCGCACAGCTGATGTGTGGGAGGCTGGATCTGGTTCCCAGCCTGGACCCTGGGGCTAGGATTTCAGCCCTGGTCCTGCACTTGGGGCTCAGGGTTGCCAGGTTTTTAATTTCAGGATTCCCTTCAAAAAAGTCTTTCAGCATCGGATCCCTTTCATCTAGCCTAGGATGATGGAACTGCCTGTAATTCCCATGCACAGGAGGAAAAAAACTCGTCTTTCTCAAAGGGCAGGCACATTTCCTGCATTCCCAGGAAAGCACATGTCTGGCGGCTCAAACGACAGCCAGAGCGCGCCCGGCAGCAGGATGGGCGCCTGCTGAAGCCATTTGTTAGGTCTGGTGCCCCTGCAGGCAAAAAAAATTCCTCAGACGAGTGTGTTGCAAACTACCCGCCGGAGTAAGCAGCTCGGGGTCCTGGGGAAGGAAGTGGCCACCAGCAGAGGCCAAGCAGGCACAGGGCAGGGTCTGCCTGGGCCTCCCAGAGCCTCTGTACCTCAGGAGGGGAGGTCAGGAAAACTCCAGATTTGGGGTCTACCCTACTTTCTCTGAGCCCCCTGTGCAGAGGAGCAGGGCCTGTTGGGCTAGGAAACAGGGCAAGAATGTCCACGTCATCCCTATGCCTTAGGACACAGCTGCTCCACATTACCCAGGCAGTCACAGGTCCCCGCAAGGTATCAGGGGACTTTAGCCAGCCTCAGCCCAAATGACCCTGGGAGTGAGGTGGTGTCACACGACTCCCAAGGGCCAGCAGCCACCCACAAGATGCTAAGGGAAGGACAGAAGGACCTGCCTGGCTGCAGGCCCCTACCTTGGGCCTGACTCTATGGCTGGTCTGGCCTCAGTCTCCCCATCTGGGGTCACTTCTCCCTATAAAACTGGGATCCCTATGTGAAGAGTGAAGCGTCCCCATTTTGGGCATAATTCACTGTCACTCCAGGCCCTCCTCTAAAGGAGCCCCTGGTTCTGCACCCCTAGCTTTCTTTGGGGGGAGGGGCCCCTTCCAGCTACCTACTCTCCAAGCTCCCAGAGAGTGCAGAACCGCCCCACCCTTCCCTCTCCTGAAACAGGTAGGAAGGCGGAGCCTCTCTTCCCATCACCAAACACCCTCTGTCTCTCTCCCAAAGCCCTAGGCTCTGAAGAGTTTCCTTCTGAGCCAGG
>NDGN011453679.1:0-27584 GCA_002564285.1 Tympanoctomys barrerae
ATATATATATATATATATATATATATATACTGTGCTAGCAAATAAAAAAAAAATAATTCAAGGTTACTATTTTCAGGTCTGGGGATTTGACTCAATGGTAGAATGTTTGCCTAACCAGCTGGAAGCCCTGGGTTCGACCCTCAGCACCAAAAATAAATAAATTAATTAAACAAGCAAACAAATCTCTCAAAGTTGCTATTTTCTCTAGAGCCAGCAACACACAAAACACAACTCCACTTTCTGCAATTCCTTTAGAACTGCTCCAGGCTGGGGAGGCTCGGCCGGCCCAAGCCTCCCCCCGCCTGTGCCAGTGGCGTCCCTTCTCTGGCTGCTCACGCCAACGTCCTGCAGCTGCAGGTGCTGGCGCCAGCCTCAGAGAACCTGCAGTTTCTAATTTCTTGAACTCGCAGTTCTGACCTGATTCCTGGCCCAGGAGAATACAGCGCTGCTTCTGGAACTCTCCTGGACTGCGCAAGGACTGCTGCGTGAGGGGACACTGCAGGAACCAGAGGTCACGACTCAGGGCTCCTGGACAGCCGGGTTCCAGGGTGGTCAGGCTGCCCTCAGCCTCCCCCGTCTCGAGTGGGCACGATGAGACCAGCAGCGCCAGCCAAGCGCTCTGGCAGCATTGCATTTCCATGACGGAACTGTAGAGACTCTGGGAACAGAGAAAGGCCGCTGAGTTTGGGTGCCTTTTAGAGAGTCACCAGCATTTCCTGAGTGTGCACTGTGTCTTGGACAATTTCTTCTCCCCTTCAGTCTGAGGCCCAGACAGTAACAGCCTCTTCTCACTTCACCACTCTTCACTAGAAAACCTATCCCATCCCATGGTCGGAAATATACCACCCATTATCTATGTTCTGCTTTTTAACACAAACCTTACTAACGCTCGTGCACGGATAAATACCGTATGGTTTTGCCTCCATGAGAAGCCCAAGGTATACATAAATCAAAGAGCAAAGCAGAAGACCCATCATAGCAAGCCAAGAGATGGAGCTTTGGCAAATGGAAAGGAGACAAAGAACTGGGCAAGGGAAGGGAGGTAAAGAGCACTGAGACGGGGCGTGGCCACGGACCAGCGCCCCATGAGGAAGGCGACGCTTCTGGCCTCCAAACATAGACTAAGAAAATTTAAAGTGTAAGTATAATAAGACACATGTTTACTGGTGCTCAACCTCAAAAGCATCTGATCCTGGACACACAGCACTGAGCTGGACTAGGACAGCCGCACTTGAGTAGGAACTGGGAAAGTAGGGTGAAGAGACTGGGTCCACATAGGCCCAAGAAGGAGCCCCACCTAGTGCAGGCCGCCCGCGCTCCTGTTGGACTAGCAAGGGCCCTTTTACCGAGGAAGCTGCTAAAATGGCATTAGGCTATTAATGGGAAAAGCATTTACTTTAGATTAAGAAGAGTGTAAAGTAGAGCTGGGGCCCTCTATGACTGGCTATTAGGGATGTTAATTAAATATTTATAATGTCTAAATTAGCATAGTGAAAGCTCAATTCATCAATTTGTTCTGGTCTGTTTGTAAGGGGGAAAAATAACTCCAAATGCTCCTTCAGAAAGATACTAGGTGGGTCAATAGGAAAATGACTGAACAATTTATTATGATTGTGGTAAACTTTCTGATTTTGATTTTATTTAAAAGTACTTGTTGCCACACCTTACCTTAAAGCCCATTTACCACAGTCAATATACCAGAGGGTCATGCATTATTCACTGTTATCCAATGAAAAATTTGCTAAGGTGCTTTCGTGCGGAATGACTGATTGATCCACTGACTGCCTGATAGTTACTTCCAAAACGTAGGGTCTAGGCTTCATTGTGAGATGCTGGCAGGCCTGGGTCTCTCCTCAGGTTGACCAGCCTGCCCAAGGACCGCGCTCTCCAAGCCTTGCTAATAGAGCTGCTTTCAGTCTTCACCGTCAGCAATTAAGAGGCACCCTTGAATCGCCCACAGAAAACTAAGGGTGTGGCTGTTTCTCCCATCTGCTGTGGAGGAGCCAAGCACATTAACACCAGGGCCCACAGCCTGTGCATGCTTCCTGTCTTTTGTAAACTGCATTAGTCACAATTATTCTTTCCTTCATTTTATGAGAGGAAAGTCTCAAAACGCTAAGGCTGGCCACCCCAGTATTCGCAACTGCAAATGACTGTGGGGCACACTCTATCATGTACATGTCCAGCCCAGTGGTACTCAGCTAGCTAGAGCTCTTACCACTCCCACCAGGCTTAGCTATAAAAGGCAAGTGTGTCCTACTCCCCCACAACCTGGCCCAGAGCTCCACAGCCTTTAATATCTGCACCTGGCCTCCAAAGCTAAAATGCAAATGATAAAACCTTTTGCAGATCTTCCAACTTGTTTTGGCAACAATGAACTTTCTTCTGTCCTGCAAGCAGGTCAGTCAGTTGCTTGGCCCATGGAGAAGCAACCAAGAAGATTCTGCCTTCCCTTTCTGCTGCCACCTCTGATGGCCTCCCTCGCCTCCCTTGGACAATCTGTCTTCCCTGGAGAGAGGGCACCCCGTGAAGGGTTAAAGGTTCTCTGGTCAAAATAGCCCAACAGAAGGAGCCCGGCCCAGAGCTGAAACCTAAGTGCTAATGACCGCTGCCCTTCACCCCACTGCTGTCCATGGCTGGGCCCAAGGCCCGGTGGGGACCTAGACAGGACAGGGCACAATGTTTCGCATTTAACATTTGAACTTCTTCCATCCCAGGCAGCAGGCCGTTTTGTCCTGAGGTCGCTGACCCTGGCTCCCCCATCAGCTGCCCTGAAACCTTAATTGAATGACAGATGGTCATTTTCAGGGGAACCAGAAGCAGCAGGCGGCCGTCAGCAAGGAGGCCCAGGCTTGGCCCGGAGGTCCCACTGTACTAGGGCTGGGGTCGGAGCGTGGGGTCACAGGCTGCATGCTCCCAAGGGAACTGGATCCTGGAGCCCTAGCTACCTTAGAGTCCAGAGCTCCACACCGCCAGGAGGTGGCCAGGCCTGGTCTGAAAGAAGGTGGTCAAGGACACACACGGCTCCTTTCCTGGGCCAGAGTCCAGTACCCCAGACCAAGGCCAAGATGCCAGCCCCAGGTGGCCCAGTGCTCCGGGCCTGCACACTGCTGCTGAGCCTGAGGCCCAGCGGTGGGCGCCCCAAGCCAGCCGCACGGCCTCCACGCCATCTCCTATTTCTTTAAAATCAAAGCTTGAAGCCCTACAATTACTGGGATTGCAGCACGGGTATTGATCCGCAGCGGCGTCTAGGTCCGCGCCTCGCCGCCCAGCCCCCTCCCGGCGGCCGTGAAGCTCCAACCGACCCCTCCGAGGCGGGTTCGGCGCGTCCACCAGCCCGCTCCTGGGCTCCAGGCCCGGCAGGCGAGACCCCACCTTCCCTGTTTGTTTATTTCTTTCTTCTTTCCTTTTTTTTTTTTTTCTTCTTTTAATTAGTGCAGGAAAACATACACGTAAGCAAAAAAAAAAAAAAAAAAAAATCCGCCTCCCGCCAGCGCGGGCTCCTAATGCACAGGGCGCTGACATCGACTTCCGCGCGCAGTCCGGATCGAACCTTCGATCGCGCCGATTTGCATAGCAGCCCCGCGCCCGGGGAGGTGGAGCGGTCTCGGCCCGAACGGCGGCGGGCGGAGCGGAGCGGAGGGAGCCATCTCCGCTGGCACCCGGGAGGAGCCCAGGGCGCCGGGCCCGCCGCGGACCGCGTGGAAGACAGGTACCACCGGCGGGCGGGCACCGCGGTGGCTTCTTGCGGGTGGAATCGGGCACGAAGGCGAGGACCCGGTTCCCCGAACTGCGCCCGGGTCCGACTGCAGTGAGAGCCGGTGCGCGCTGACCCCGCTTCTCTCGCTCCAGGGGCGGATCCTGGACGCGAACCGAGGTTGCCCGACGCGTCGCGCTCTCGCGGTGAGCAGCCTCGCGCGTGGGCGGCGGGGACGGTGCAGTGCCGCGGGTCCCTCCCATCCCCTCTCCCGTGCCCCGCCCGCACCCCACGGGCTCTGTTGAGTCCCGGGCCCGCGCGGGCGCCGCGAGCTGCGGGCTGTGGGTGCCGGGCGCGTCCCGCGTGGGCCAGGCGCGCACCCGCGCTTCGAGCCGGTGGAGCCAACGCTGGGCATCCCAGACCCGACCGCGGCTGCGATGCACAGGCCCGGAGCACGGCGGAATCTCGGAGGCCTCTCGGAACCAGTGCGGCCCGGAAATCTGCTCACTCGCCTCCCTGGCCCTGCAGAGGTGCAAGTTTACTCGGCGTCCTCTCTGTCGAGGGCATTCGGGCTGCATTTCTGTTCTGCTTTGTTTCTGAAGTGACGCGGAGAACGCACTCTCCTTGAACACGAAGAGGCACCCAGCTCCGCGTCTTGGAGTGTTCTTGACCCATATTGGTTCTGAAGCTCTCTGGCCCTGAGCCTTTTCGTTGTGCCTGTTTTATACAGAGCCCTTGAGGTGTTTTTCTCGTTTTAAAAATCAGTATGTTCTTAAAATAAGAGTTTTTCTCTGATCGTTTCACAATAGGATTCTTTACGACCACATAAGTCAGAATTTGGGATTCGATAGTTTAAAAACAGACTGGGGGGGGGGGACAAATAAATCCAACACCAACTGGAAATATGCCGGACAGATAAAATGATTGTGGCAGAAGAGGGGGAGAATAATTTGCCTGAAAAAAAAAAAGAGTGTGTAAGCTCTAAATTAAATAAATCCGAAGAAACGCTTTGGATTTGCAGTGCCACGCTGTGTACCACCGAAAAGCGAAAAGCTCAGGCCTGGTGGACCGCTATGGCAAATGGCTACTTGAGGCTTTTCAAGTGACAGTTTGGGCTTGGGGATATTTGCATAGTCTTTCAGAAAACTATAGGTGGCCTTTAGTCTTGGTGGAAAACAATTCACAGTTTATTTCCGACGCCCCCCCCCCCCCGCCTAGGGGCGTGGCACTGTGGTACTGACCTTGCCACTGGTTCGTAAGGGCTGACTCCCCGCAGAAATCCAGCCTCCCACGGGCAGGAAAAGGTGGAGGCCCAGACGGCCTCTGCTGGACAGGACCACCGGCCAGCGGGCGCCTGGCCTCCTCCTCTGTGTTCAGGAGAGGAGCACTCTGAAATTAGCTTTGGGTTTGTTGCTTCTCACTCTCTTAAAACAGTAACTCAAGATGTAAGTAAAAGTGTTTTCATTTTTTATTGATCCCACTAACATCTTTCATTATCCAGCTTGTAGCCACAGCAAATTATTGCTCATTTGATACCAAGAATTCTATTGACCACGCTTTCATTGGAGAGAGAATTGTAACTACTGGCTGTTTGGTCATCACCGGGGCTGGCGCTGAGAGCCCTCCACACAGCTACAATGAGCGAAGAGCCTTCTGCTCCGGACCACGGAGTGGTCCACGTGGACATTTGTAGAAATCTGCTTTTTGTTCTGCTGGCCAGCAAAAGGTCCACGACTTTGGAACGGCACCACCCACTTGTTTGCCTCTCGTAACCTTCCTGACAACTTCTTTTAAGCTCTGGCCACATCAGGCAATGAAATGATGCAAGCAGTAGATTGTGGCTCAAGCCTGCAGTCACTGCTACCCCCAGTGTGGACACTTGGAGAAATCACTAATACCTCCCTGCCTCAAAAAGTATCAAGAAGTGTGGATTAACGATCTAGATATAATTTCCTAAATTTTACAGGCCTACTCCACCCTCCAGACCCCACGGCGCTGCAGCAGGCACAGCGTGGGGGAGCTGGGTGCTGTAAGGTCTGCCGTCGCTGCGTGCAAGGGGCACCCAGCAGCCGTAGAAGGGCTGACCTCTGACCCCAGGCCAGCTGCTCCTGGGCTAGGGCTGTCCCAGCTACAGAGAGTCCCAAAGGGTTTGTTTCCCGGGGAAGCTGCTGGCCACAAGATTCTTCTGTCTTGCTAGAAGAAGCCAGTGCTGGAAAAACCCAGGCCATTTTGTCACACTGGCACCCCTTGGCCCACCATTTTNNNCAGCAAGGAGAGACGATAATGCCCAGGGCGAGCTGGCCCCAGGAATGGGAACGGACATCCAAGGGGCCTATCAACATTTCCAGGAGCAGGGCGTCAACACCCACACTCCTGAAGCCCTGCACCCCAAGATCTGGACCTCCTTGACAGAGCCATGTCCCTGGAGACTCTCAAGAACACATAGAAGCCCCCCAAGTCGGATGCAGATGGGGGCAAGGCCAAAGGCTCTTCCGTAAAGAGCACCCGGCACACGTGCCTCCAAAAGCGCCAGCTCCCAGTGGAGGTGCGCTCAGGGATCGGGAGTGCTGGTTTTTCAGCACCACAGAGGGCCCCCGGCAAAGCCAAACCACCTGGGAAGGTTTCCTGAGCCAGCCTTTTCCTGGCCCAGGATGGCTGGGACTGATGGGTTATACACCACAGGGCTCCATCTCATGAGTTGCAGCTTTTCCTTTTCGTTTTTTAACATAGATCTCTCGGGTGTGAGTGTCTTCAGCATGCACCGACAGCAGTAGTGCTCCTTGCAGGTACATACTGCACGCCATGCTGGGAGGATCAGCCACCATGAGATGCTTCCTTTTGGCCTCAGCCCTGACCGACAGCCGACAGCTGGACGCCGGTTGATACATCCACACTTGCTCTGGACCCGACAGTTGCAGTCCAGCAGTGGATCTGGGAGGCCAGCTGAGCAAGCCAGAACCCCTTGCTGCTACTCAGGTCCAGAAAGCAATTAAGCAGCAGTAACATCAAAGTTATTTAGGGGCACAAGACTGGGGACTTGGGCTTGAGTTAAAAAGTTCTTGGTGCCGGGGCCAGACCATGCAGCATTTCTTTGGAAGGAGGCAGAACCGAGAGCTGCTCAGGCAGCTCAGCACTGCAAGATGAGGGGGCTCTTCTCCTGCTCTCACCCGAATACGTCCTCCATGAGGACCAGAGCCCATCCACCTGTCCTGGCTCAGGGTCTATCCCCGCCACCCATCAACATCCTCTCTGTCCTGCCAGGCCAGTGAAGCAAGCAGAACTTGATAGTAAATTATTTCATGCAGCCCTCTGTCTTTTTATGAAAATAAAAGCCAACACTTTGTCATTTTTAATCACATAAGCAGACAATAAATCTAATTTTGATATTGATTTTTTTTCCAGAATCAAGTGATTTTTTTGCAGTGTGTGTTGTGTTTCCTGTTCTGAAGAAGGGCTGCTGACCTGCAGACGGTGGCGAAGGCCCAGCGGGCACTGCCCATTCCTCTGAAACAGGGCGTGGCTGTGGACTTCAAAACGGGCGGCTGAGCCGGAGCTCTTGGCCGGCAAGCTGTCTCGTGCTGTCTGGCTGTCTGGGTCGCGGATTCCAGAGTCACCCTTGGTGCTTACGATACCACGGAGGCTTGGACAGCACCTTTAGGGCTACAGCTCCTGAGATTCGCTCTGTTTAGTTTTAATAAAATAAAAACAAGCCTGGCGTAGATGGCGCATGCGGATATGAGCAAAAGACACTTCCCTGCGGGTAGAGAGGGGGACACAGAGGCTCTCCTGTCTCCGCTCTCTCCGCTTTCGCGGAAGGATTAGTTTATGTCGGTGCCAGTGGCGTGGGCATCTGCCTGGTGAGCTTGCAGGTGCTGGGACCTGTGCCAGGCTCCACCTAGAGAAGGGGAAAGAGAGGAGGACAGAGATCCCAGAGCAAAGAAAGGGCAGGGGCTGGGGGAAAGGAGGGGCCCAGAAAGGAAGGGATAAGGAAAAAGAAGTGCAGAGCCGGGGGGAGCGAAGAGACTGGAGGAGAAAAGCGGGGAGCAGTGCCGAGGGCGAGGAGAGGAGCAGGAGGGGCCGGAAGGGGAGAGACTAGCGGAGACCCTGACACGGAATCCAGATGCGTGGGGAGGCTGGGTCGCCACACTCCGCCCGTCTGAGTCCTTCCCTCCGCCGCTGCCTTCGCGGGTCCTTTCCACTCCCAGGAGTGAGCCCGGGCGCCCGACCCACACCTGCGCCCACACTGCGCGCAGACGGGGACCCTGCGGAGGGGGAGGGGAACTTGGCTATGCTGACCCTCGGGCTCTGACCTTTGCTGCTGTCCTCCCGGGTCGGGATTTAACCTTTGGCTTCCCCGCCCGGCGCCCTCCTCCCTCCCCGTTGCCCCCAGCTAGGGGGAAAGGGGCAGTGGATCGATATCGGGGCTGGCGGGGAGGGGCGCACACCAGGCAAACCTCACTGGTCGCGCTGCCGCCAGGAAACAGGCGCCCAGGTCTAAGCAGCCAGGGCCATGGAGGCACCAGAGGGCTCTGCCCAGCCTGGATCCGACCTCCTCTCTCAGGCACCAGCCAACCGTGTGCATGGGGGTGGAGGGGCGGCTCCGCGACCCCTGGTCAAGCAGGCAGAGTTGAACCGGCTTCCACGCGGCCTGGGCTCTGGACTCGCCTCTCAGGCCGGGCGTCAGGACAGTCAGTGAGGAAATCGGCCACGGCCCAGGACCTGGACCCCACTGACCGGGCTCCCCGGGGACCGGCTCAGCCGGCAGATCCCCATAGCTCCTCTGCGGCGCCTCGGCGAGTCCTGGCGGACCAGGAGGGCTCGCTCACCGGAGGCGCAGGGTCCCTGAGCCCCACTCCGGCCCTGGGGCTTTCGCGGTCTCCCCAGCCGGAGCCAGGAGCCTTTGGTTCAAATGCATCAGAGCTCTGAAGTCATTTATCCGGTTTCATAAATAATTTTCTTATTACACTTAAGCCCGATTCCTGCCCCCTTCGCATTTTTATCAAGGGGTTTCAGTGGCTAAAAAGTTTCTAAGTCGGGTGGACCGTTGTTTTCCTTTTTCCATCATTAACATCATTAATATAAGCTATCAATAACCCTGTCGTTGGGAGCCGAGCTTCACGGTATTGATCCACGCAGCTATTCATCTCTGCCGTGCAAGACACGGAATAATTTTCGCATTACAGTAGCTTGGATTTGCTTTTAATTCATATTTAAAGCTGCAACCGGCTCCGTGGAGCGCTCTGCAAAAGACTAGAGGCGCCTAATTAATAATAAGTTAGAAACGAAGGAAGGCACCGGCGAATAAATAATTAATACAGACATCTATGTCTCTTTGAATATTGCTCCTTTAAAAATTTAGACTTACCAGGACCATACTGTAAGTCTGCAATTTATACTGCGGGGATGATTTAAGAAAGCTATTTTTCCCCCTTGAAATACAATACTAAATTATTCACAGTGTTTTGCAAACTTAAATTCCTTCATTAGCCAGCTTTTCTGGTTTATTCCTTCCAGGTGGAAAACACCAATTTTTAAAAAATAATCACACTGAGAATCCTGAACACCCACTCACAGCAGCCACCTAAGATTATCAGGGCAGGAAGTCGGGCATGGAGCCTCTGCTGTGGGGGAGCCAGGGGCTGGCACCTCTGGGGTTTTGTTAAGCAGGGGAACAATAAAAACTGGAGCCAGTGGCCAGCACTGGCATTCTTGAAGTAAACTTCAGGTGCTCAAACCGCCTGGGAGAGAGGAGACTGGGACTTGAAGGGTGCCACGATGCCCCCACCATGGCAAAAGAAAATAAAAATCTGGGATTTCAGAGGACTATGAAAGGCAGAATTGGATTCCAGGAGCTAGCAGTGGACTAGAGGAGAATAACAAACTTCACAGGCTAGGAGTGACTGAAAATCTGAGAAGGTTTTTCCGTGAGAGAGACTAGGATTTGTTTGCAGTGTTGTTAGCAATATTGATTTTTTTGTTACTTGGATTAATGTATGTTAAACAGGAAAATACGGGCATTAGTCAAGTACATTATAATCATCTATTGTTGAGGCTAAATTGCTCTGCTGGAGACTTGGAAAGGCAGGGCAGGTCCCCAAAACTGGCCTGAGCCCCTGTGGGAAGGGTAAAGGAGTCACTTCCAGCTACCTCCGCTGCTTTCCCTTAGGACAGACTCAGTACACATGTTCCTGTCACCTACCAGCCCCTAACCACTGGCTCCTTACTCCCCTAAATGATTCAGGGATCCCAAAGATACAGGTCTCTTGGCCACCTGCTTCCCCAAAAGTTCACAGCCTCGCAGCCCGTCCTCTGGGTCTCCTGGCCCTGGTGATCTCCTCCCTCCACCTCTCTGGGACTCCTACAGCCCAGCATTGGTGGCCAAAGATCCAGACGTGAGCCACCACCAACAGACCCACACATGGAGCGCAGACCCACACGGGTCTTGTTGGGGATCCAGGCACAGCTACTTAGGAGCCCTGCTCTCCCCCCACTCTCTGGGCCCCGAGAACAGCTCTGGGAGGTGACGTCTCTAAAGCCCAGTGCCCTCCCTGCTCAGCTCCCCCTCGGAGCCCCCTTCCACAGGAGGAGCTCTTACTGGGATCTGTGGAAGCCAGAGCTGCACCCACAGGACTTCTTGGTTCTGGGCAGTTCTGGAAGGAGCATGAGGGCAGGCTTAGGCGACGAAGGCTTGGTGGCTGCATAATCCATGCCTGGACAGTGCTCAGAACAAAAGGTATGCACAAGGCCCGCCCACTTGGTAAGAGGATGTAGGGTTTGCAGTGTTCTAAGGAGGGGAGAGAGGAGGAGGAAGAGGGGGGAGAGGAAAGAGAGAAAGGGGGGCAGGGGAGAGGAAGTTTGGGCCAGGCAAGCAAGCCTAGCTGGAAGAGAGGCACAGGCCAGGGACAAGGAGTACAGAACACTGGGCTTTTATTTTTAAATCTAGGTGTCTGTGGGTCAAATAAAGACAAAGGCAGTAACGATTATTCTGTTAAAACTATGGTACTTGCCTGGGCAAACACTAATTGATTAGACACCAAAATGATTTGTTTAGTTTCCTTCCCTGGGCAGGCCCAGCTGCTGTCAGCCTGTCGGGCATCATCGTGCCCAGTGCTCTGCCAGCCCAGGGCAGGGTGGCCAGTCCACAGTCAGGGATGTGCCCCCAGCCTTCCACAGCCCTCGAGTGGAGCAGGCGCAGTGCCTGGAGCCCCCCAGGTGACAGTGAAGCTGCCCTACACCCTTCACAAAGCAGCAGCAACTCTGGCTCCAGCCCCTGTCCAAAGCTAATCCAGAGCCACAGCCCCAAATGCCCGGCCCTGAAGCAAAGCATTTGGGGTTTCCCCAAATCTGGCTGTTTCACTGTCCCCTGCGGCCTTGGCCAATTCCCTTTGTGATGTATTTCCACATTAGCCAAGTATGAACACAAGAGCGACCCTGCTGAAGGGCCCCTAAGGAACCTCCCTCTCCACCCCAAGATGCCTGGTGGGCACTTCTCTTCCTCCAGTGCTCTGGGACCAAACCCTTGGTCAGCCCTTGCCAAGGTGGGCAACCCTAGGGCCCAGCAGAGCAGGGGGACCTTCCTCTGGCAGCACCCCCAAAGTGCAGTCCAGTGCTCTGGCCTCTCCACTCCTCTTGGTGATCTCAGCAGGCCCTGGAACATGGGGCCAGCCGGCCTTGTTGGTAGAACAGCCCATCCTCAGCACAGAATCTTCTCTCTGGGGTTTGGAGGACTGAGTCAGAGATGGAATAAAGAAAAGTACAAACAAGCCAAGTTAGAAATACAGTCTCCAAGGGCAAAAACCATAACTTAAGATGGAAAAGGAGGAAAAAACAATAAAACTATGGCTAAACAGAACATAAAGACTGAACAAAGGAGCTAGAATAATTGGTTGCCACTTCTTTGGCCCTAGAGATGAAAACCCATCTTTTTGGTGCAGGAGCTTGAACTCAGGGCCTGGCACCTGCGTGCGCTTTACCTGTGAGCTGTCCCCCAGCCCGGTGACCAGTTAGGATTTTTTAAATGGTTTTTAAATAGCAAAACACTGAGCCTCTAGCATCTAAACTTCTTGATACTCTTCCAAGTCAGCAGCAATTTCTGAACAAAATTTGTCCAGAGGTTGGAAGGCTGGAGAGAAAAATGGGAGAGCTCGGCCCACGGCCCTTCTCAGGGTGGCTGACCCGCGGAGGCTGCAGCCGGGAAGCAATCCCTGCCTGTGAGCCCCACCGCTGCAGAGCTTGAAACACGTCTTCAGGACTGGGGCTGGCCTTGGTGCTGCGCAGCTCACTCCAACTGTACAAGGAGAGCTGGAGCGTTGCTTCCAAACCAATGTTCCAGAGAAGTTGTGAGGACAGCATTTGGAGAAAATGCCCTATTCTGCTTCATTTCTAAGCCTGGTGGGGTTGCCTGGCAGCATAAGGTAAATTGTACCCCATCCCCCCTCTTGACACTTACAAAACAAACACCCTGAAATCTTGTTTCCACACTGAAAATATTATCCACAACAAGCCTCCAGTCAATATTCTTTTTTTTTACATATATGCTTATACGCAATTTTCTGATGTTAACACTTTTTTTCTTTAAATTCCTCAAAGCTACTCAAAATCTGAGGCCCTAACTATACCCCTCCAGCTCGCACACATTGACCTACCAAGTTTCAAGAAGCTCTAACACCCTCACCCAGTGAATGCTAGACACTGTGCTGTATAGGTGGACAGCACAAAGGACAAAAAGTCATCCCAGCCCTCGGGCAGCTGACAATTTTCTGAGTGCCTTCAGGCCTCCATCACCCTCACCTTGACCAGATCTACATCTTAGAAGGGTACATTTCCTCCCCGCACCTTCTGGAAACTCAGTCCCCAGAGGCCAAGCAAGACTATGCTGCTTCTGGTAGGCAGCCATTGCAGCTCATCAAAGACAGGGAAACCACTGTTAACTAAAAGGTGTGAACAGCCTTGCAAGATGAGGCAGAGGAGCAAGCCGATGCAAGCCCTGCACACACGCATTTTTTTTAAAGGGTCAAGCATTGAACAGAGCGACCTCAACATAATCACCCAGATCTTTCCCTTCTCTTCTGCTTTGGTGACCAGCACTTGACACGGGATCCCCTTTGCACAAAAGTGGGGTTCAGGGAGGGTGGGAGTTGAGCTCAGGGGTCCCAAGACTCATTTGGTGGCCTCTAGGGACTCAGCTGGAATCCTTATCAGAAAGAGGGTTTCCGGGACCAAGTACCCAATTAGCCACACAAGAGAAAACCATGGACAATGTGTGCAAGTGGTGGCATTTACTCCTTTCTTTTGACACACTGCCTTGTGAGAAGAGCTGTCATAAGGGCAAATCAATCATTTCAGTGGGATTAAAATAAGTAGGGGGCAGTTGAGCTCAAAGGCTGCCTGCTACCTTAACCCATTGTTTGGCCTCTTCTCCTGGGAAGACCAGCGCTCTCTGCTATACAAAAAAGAGAGAGAGAGAAGAGAAATTATTTTTTTAAAGGATTCAACTTCCTACCAACATATTGTGATCCTCTAAGCCAAAAGTGTGCTTTATGCTTATGTATATGTGTGTATGAAAAGGCAGATTTACATAGGATTGAAATAGAATCCTTTTGTTTCCTGAGTTCATTTTGCCCGGTTGTTCCCCAAAACCTTTTCCTTCGGAGCAGGGATGTTCCAACCTCCTGAGTGTGCACTGAGCAGGTAGAGTTGGAGCCCCTTGTAGTGGTGCCTCATTTCCCAGACATCTGGACATATGACTAAGATAGGACCCAAGTGTCCCTCCCAGGAGAGCCAGCCAACAAAGCCAACCCCAGAACACCGGTCCTTCCAAGGAAGCCAGGCTGGCTGTACCCACAGACCTTAGTGGATCTGGCCCATGGCCTGGCCGAGCAGTGGTAGGGAACTGGACAAAGTGATGGGCCTGCCCTGCCTTACCTGCTGGTGACTGGGCCCAGAGTCTCCACCCAAACATTTGTCCTGTGGTCCAAACACCACGGCTGCTGCCAGCTCAGCTCTGGCCACTCCAAGTGCCTGGGAGCACTCTCCGCAAAAGCACAGGCTGCTGGGCTCCCCACCCCAGTTCTAACAACCCAAGTCTCTGAGTTGGCCAGCAGCGAAGGCCACACACACTTCATCCCAGGCCTGGGCCCAGATCCCGGCTCCTGTCCCCATTGTGAACGCCCTCACCCGTGGCTGAGGCTCGGCGCTGACCCGGCTGTAACTGCCAAGGGCCGGACAATGGGCACATCTGTCCTTTCTCCAACGGGATGAAAGCACCTAAGCGACAGGGCTCTGCCTTTTGTTACGGATTTTTTTCTCTCTTTTGTCAATGAAAGAAAGCCGCGGCATGTGGCGGCCGGGTGTATCCCCACGCGTCCCTACCAGACCTCGGGGCCGGGGTCTCTCCTGGATTGAAGCGTGACTGTGCTAGGGCACAATTACACCCGACGCTGAATTGATTTTCAAATCTGGAGGCTTCTCTCAGGGACGCCGGGAAGAGGGCGTCCCCAGGGCCAGGCGGAGCCTTGCGCGCCCGCGTCCACGCTGCCTGCGCTGGGACTTCTCTCGGGCAGCGGCCTCGGAACCCTTCGCCGAAGAGAGAGCTGGGGTCGACCGCGGAACCGCACCCGGAAGCTAACGAGAAGCCCGCCGGGGCGCACGCCGCCCCAGCCTGGGCACGCAGCCCCACCAGACCGGAGCGAGAGAAGCGTCGCCTGGGAATCGCGAGGTACGGTCCGGTCGTTGGGGACCTTTGGCATTGGGGCGCAGTTGGGAACGGGTGCAAGGGCCAAGAGTCGCCAGCCCCCAAGCTGGGTCTCTAGGATACCCTGCTCCACGGCCTAGCACTTAAGGGTGGGGACAGCGCCAACTTCCGGCAGCCCCCCGGGAAGGGCGAGTGGAGGCGCGACTGCGGCGCCAAGGGCTATGGCTCTCGGAGCTCGGCAGCCGGGACCGCAGGAGCCTTCGCGTGGGGAGAAGCCCCCCGCCGAGGCGTGCGAGCCGGAAGCGCGTCCCCCGGGATAGCAGCCGCGTCGTCCCCAGGTCGCGCCCGCGCCGCCCCGCGCACGTGCCCGCCGCGCCCCGGCCCTCTGGCGCCGCCGCCAAGACGCTCGGCCCCGCCTGCATTTGTACCCAGGCTGGGTGGGCCGGGCTCGCGGCCGGGGGCGGGGCCGCGCTCGCGCAGGCGCACTGCGCCCCAGGCGTGGGGGCGGGCCGGCGGCGACGCGGAGAGCTGACCGCGGCCCCAGAGCTGCGACAGTAACCGAGCCATGGCTCGAGCGGGCGGGCGGCGCAGGCGGGTAGCAGCCGCTGCAGGCGCGCGGGCCGCGGCAGGGGCGCCAGGGGCCTCGCCGTTCTAGGCAGGAGAGGGGCGAGAGGGGGCCGCCGGGCTGGAGGCGCCGCGTTCTCCCCACGCGCGCAGTCTTTTTGGAAATTAATATTTAAAAACAGCCGAGGACGCAGGGGAAGGTGGGGGCAGAGGCAAGGCAGAACGCACACGCGTGCACGCAGGAGAAGACAGAACCCACCGGGAGCGTGAGCGGCAGCAGCACAGCCGCCGGAGGCCGATGTAACCCGGACCCGCGCGCCCTCGCCGCTCTGCCCGCCACCTCGATGTGGTGTCCGCCGCGCTCTCGCCTGCATCACCATGAACGCGCAGCTAACCATGGAGGCGATCGGCGAGCTGCACGCGGTGAGCCACGAGCCGGTGCCCGCCCCCGCTGACCTGCTAGGAGGCAGTCCCCACGCGCGCGGATCCGTGGCGCACCGCGGCGGCCACCTGGCCCCCGCGCACCCGCGCTCGCTGGGCATGGCCACCCTGCTGGACGGCGGCGGCGGCGACTACCATCACCACCCCCGCGGCCCGGAGCACAGCCTGGCCGGGCCCCTGCACCCCACCATGACCATGGCCTGCGAGACCCCCCCAGGTATGAGCATGCCCACCACCTACACCACGCTCACCCCGCTGCAACCGCTGCCACCCATCTCCACCGTGTCCGACAAGTTCCCCCACCATCACCACCACCACCATCACCACCACCACCACCCGCCGCACCATCACCAGCGCCTGGCGGGCAACGTGAGCGGCAGCTTCACTCTCATGCGCGACGAGCGCGGGCTGGCCTCCATGAACAACCTCTACACCCCCTACCACAAGGACGTGGCCGGCATGGGCCAGAGCCTCTCGCCCCTCTCCGGCTCCGGCTTGGGTGGCATCCACAACTCCCAACAAGGGCTCCCTCACTATGGCCACCCAGGAGCCGCCATGCCCGCCGACAAGATGCTCACCCCCAACGGTTTTGAAGCCCATCACCCGGCCATGCTCGGCCGCCACGGGGAACAACATCTCACGCCCACCTCGGCCGGCATGGTGCCCATCAACGGCCTCCCTCCGCACCATCCCCACGCCCACCTGAACGCCCAGGGTCACGGCCAGCTCCTGGGCACTGCCCGGGAGCCTAACCCCTCAGTGGCGGGCGCGCAAGTCAGCAATGGAAGTAATTCAGGGCAGATGGAAGAGATCAATACCAAAGAGGTGGCGCAGCGCATCACCACCGAGCTCAAACGCTACAGCATTCCCCAGGCCATCTTTGCTCAGAGGGTGCTCTGCCGCTCCCAGGGGACCCTCTCGGACCTGCTGCGCAACCCAAAACCCTGGAGCAAGCTCAAGTCTGGCCGGGAGACCTTCCGGAGAATGTGGAAGTGGTTGCAGGAGCCCGAGTTCCAGCGCATGTCGGCGCTCCGTTTAGCAGGTGAGCTGGCTACAGAGCTGGGCGTGTGGGCAAAAGGGAACTGGAGACGGGTCCTTGGGAGGACTGGCACGTGGCTCGGGGGCAGACGCCTCCACTAGGGTTCCGCGCGCTGGACTGTGACAGTCTCCGAGCTGAGCGGTGCGGCCTCCGTGACTGCCTACGGAGCACTTTTGTGCTCAGGGGCAGCACAGAAGGGTCGCCTAGCCGGAGGCCAAGAGACATCTTCGAACCGGCAGATCACAAGCTGTACAAGGGGTTCTGGGTCGAGCACCCGGGATTTGGGAGGAGCGGGCACAGAATGCCTACCTGAAGCTGCACGCCGGAGCTCGCAGTGCGCCTAGGTATGCACTTTGCGCTGAGCTAGAGCCCGCAGAGCTGTCGGCTGCACCCCTCAGCGGCTTCCGCGCTCGGTCTCCAGGCTCTGGGCAGGCTGTACGGAATCGCACTGTAGGGACACAGGTCAGAGGTCCCAGCTGCCAGGCAAGGTGTGCGGTGGGACCTCTGCGGAATGCAATGCGCCCGCGGAGCCCGCTGTAGACCGGAAATGGGGTGGGGTTGGGGAGACGCGGTGCCGAGGTCCCTAGGAAAAGGGCTGAGTGACACGGAATCCCCCCAGTGGAGCCCGGGACGCCTTCACCGCTTTCCGTTGTCTTCCGAAGGCCGGTGCGAGAGGGAAGGAGTGTGCCAGTGACCCTCCAGTCTGCCTCGGGATCCCCGTAAAAGGCACGTGAGCCGGCTTGTTCGGAGGGAGCCTGGGCGTCTGGCTCCCCTGAAGGCCTATAGAGCAAGGGACAGTGAAGCCCAGAACGGCGCTGGGAACCCGGGCTGTGCCGAGACCTCCAGAGAGGAAGTGTGGAGCAGAGGTTGAGGGCGCACTGAGCTTGACTTCTGAGTCTTTGCCCCTAGCCCCTGCTCGGCACATGCTCAGGCCCAGCCTTGGCGGAAAGAAAGGTAAAAGCCTGAATGAGGGTTTGTTAATTAACTGATCGTTCTCCATTAATTCGTCCCTGGAGGACGAGAGACAGTCAATCCGCTCAGAGCTGGGGGCACTGAGCCATTTCACAGTCTAAAATCAAAGCGGGAGGCCGCGGTCCCCTCCCCCACCGTGTGCACGCCAATGAGACCGTGGGACTGGCGGGCGCCCAGGACCAAGCACGCAGCACCCAGGCCTCCTCCCGCCTGAGCCCTGGAGTTCTAGCACTTGGCCTCCTGAGCCCCGCCTGCAGGGTTCTGTCCGAGATCTGTCTGTGCGCCGCCCAGGTATCTGCTGGTCACTCTCGGTTCGCCCCTCCTCGCCGGCACCTACACCTCGTTGTCTTCCGCGCACTGACTTAGACCCGCGAGCGGTGCGCTTCAGCATGGGATGGGTTTCGCTTCTGAGCGCCCACTGGTAGGCAGTGCTTTGCCCGCGCACCGGGTGGGCCAGCGAGGTCGTGGGGAGGGTAGAAGGAAGAGGAAGGAGAAAGTCACCCCTCCCTCGGGGAATGCCAGCTCCACAACCAGCTGTGAAGGCACGCACTCCGGACTTCAGTGAGAGGCACACTGCTTCCGGCCATCTGGAAGGACAGACGGCAAGTTCCCTTCCCAGGAGACCTCGAATGCAGCTCCCTCCACCTCCAGGGATCCGAGCAGAGTGGAGCTGAGGGTGGGAGCACCCAGATGCCAGGATCCTCACTCCCGAGGCCGGGCAAGGTGCAGAGCAGGAGCTCGTGAGATCCGGGAGGTCACTGAAAGGGTGTCTGCCTGGACACCTAGCAGCCTAGAAAGGCGTTTTCTTGGAAAAAGTGGAAAATGAGAGACCTGAAGTAGGACATTTTCCCCCAAACTCACGGGACCTGGGTGTCAAAATTTGGAGCCAGCATCACCTATTTCATTAACTTAGAGGGGTCACAAGGACGGGTAGGAGTACATCAGGGGCAGGCCAGGGGCACCTCCAGGCGCAAGCAGGGATGATCTGGTGCTGTCCGGAAAGCCACAGCCTCGTTAAGGCACTGGATAAGCAGGAGCCCCTTGTTAGTGGGTGTTTTGTTTTGTTTTGTTTTTCTTGTTTGCCTTCTTGCTTTCTTTGAAGTGAGGTCGCTTTCTAAACACTCCGAGGGCATCCAGCAGGGCTCAGAGCGCCTGGCTACAGGACTCCAGCACTGCGGCTCTGGTGCAGAGACAGGCTGCTCAGTGCGCACACAGACCTGAGGGTCTCAACCCATAAAGGCCCAGCCTCCGCACAGATTCCTTGGCCCCAGGTCCGCGGGATCTGAACCCTCCAGACCAGCGGTGTTTGGAGAAGGGCCTTCTGCCCAATTATAGTGCAGGTGGAAGATGAGCAATGAGGGAGGGAATTCTCACCAAATTAACCACCTTAAAACTGTTCCCTCCAGTGTAAAGCTTGCTGCCCATGCATTGAAGCACAGCGCAGTCCAGCACAAGGTGCTAAGTGGTATAAGGTCAGCATGGATGGAAATTCACGTTTGTAAGACCCTGGGCAGGAGAAGAGGCCAAGCACTGCAGGTCTGGGAGGAGGCAGAGAATCCCCAGAACCAGGGACATATCCCCAGCACCAGGGATGTGTCCCCAGCCTCTGCCCTGGGGGAACTGGAGGAGGACCTCCTGCCCAGGGGCAGGGTTCCTGGAGGCATCCATGAGAAAGTCTGGCATGACCCAACCTGGGCAGTGTTTGCCACGAGTGGCCTTGTGGTGAGATTGATTGATCAAGGCCCCGCACAAGTCCATTTGCTTTTTGTTAATTATTTACTCCGGCCAGACATTTCAGCTGTCCCCTGGCCTCACTGGGCTGCGGGAGCCAGGGCAGGGTGCAGGCGGAGGACTCAGCCACCGCACTTGCTCAGCCCTTGGAGAGAAGCCAGGCCTGGGTGTGGGGATGCGGGAGTTGGGGGCTCCAGGTGCAGGGTGGGAAGAGAGGCTGAGCCTCATCTGGGCGACGCAGCTGCTATAACAAAGGACCGGCAGGGCGCGACCAACCGTGTCGCCTGGAGCCTGGTGGAGGCCTGGACCCTCCCCCGCCCATCGTGGCCCAGGCTGGGGGTGGCTGAGTTCCCGAGCCTGCCTAGGGCAGTGGATGGAGGACCCTCACGCATGCACACACCCAAGTCCACTCAGGACTGTGGCCAGGGACGAGCAGTGTGCCCCTGCCTCGAGGCTGAGCAGCACTGTCCCTCTGTGCAGTGCCCACTAGGGAGCCCAGGCTGAGTGGGGCAGGCACAGAAGGTGCACACAGGGTGTGACATGCACAGGTGCCAGGCCCTAAGCAGGCCAGACCTGCTTGAGGCTGTAGGAGGTGTGGTAGCCATTGTGCAGTGACCTTGGAATCCATGCAATGAGAGTGCCCACCAGAGACAAACCCCAGGGCCCTTCAGGAGTGCCTCAGAAGTGTGCAGAGAGGGGCCATTAGCCAGAGCTGCTCAGCCTGCTACCCACCCTCAGGGTCCCAGCCCATCCAGTTGACCCCAAAATGATCAGCAATAGCTCAGTCCATTTGTATGGCAGCAAAGCCACCCTAAGCCCAAGGCCTGTCTCTGTGCCCAAGCTTTGAGAACCCTGTAAGTGATGTACCCTCATCCCCTGATTTGGGGGGCTCCCTTCCAAGGAACCCTGACTGCCCCTCTGTGGAGGTCATGTGCACCCCCTGTGGGCCGGTGGGCCTGTCACCAATGCATCCTTGGTCCTGCAGTGGCCAGGAAGAGGACACTAGCTACACCTTTGTTTTGATGACATGGTCCTGTGATTCCAACTGTTTACTGTTTTGACGGGGAGAGATGGTGGGGGAGGAAGAGAAGGCTGTCTTGTGCCCCTCTTGGGGGCCCAGACAATACCTGGGGTTACCTAGCTGATGGAGACGTTTTTGTGCCCTCCAAAGTACACCGCAGTCCTAACTTGCCCTAACAAGGCGCAAGCTTGGATATTTTAATCTAAATGATGCTTTTGCTGGTGTGTTTTTACTTAAGGAAAGCAGGGTCGGCAAAGGAGAAGGTGACCCGGCTGTCACAGTTCAGAGATGAGGGCTGAGGGATGCAGCGGATCAGCAGTTCCTTTGTTTCCTTGTTTCCTCTCCCGGCGAAATGACCCAAGGCAGGAGGGAGGCGGCCCCAGGCCCAGCCAAGCCAGGCCGTCTTTGTTTCCTGCATGGTGGGTGGAGCAGGTCGCGCGCCATCAGGACCCTGGACAGGGCTCGCCGCCTGTCACCAGGGCAGCAGCCGGGGATGCTTTGAAAACTTGTAGGGAGACAGCAGAAATCTGTGGCTGCTATTCTAGAGCGCCCGAGCGAGCGAGCACTCGAGGTCCGCCAAGGACAGACGCGGGCTGCCTCAGATCCTCGCACAGATTGGACCGCCCGCGCCCATCTGACTGCAGGTCTCACCTGCCCGTGCACCTGGAGCTCCCGGTGGGAGTGGGAGCTCACACACACTGCTTCTGCAGGGCCGCCCATCCCTGTGGGTATGACAGGGGCTGGATCATTAGGCTAAATCGTTCAATTCCATCCCTTTGATCTGTGCTGGGGAAAATCTATAGTCATCTCTAATCTGTAAGGTCTTTAAGGAGGTGGTTGCTCAAGCTGCTTGATGTCATCATTTCCACATCCTCAGCAAGCTCAGCTGTTAGGTAAAGGCTGCTCCCCGAAATTCTCACAAGGAACAGCTCTTCTAAAACGGGAGTAAAATGGATTCCTGATTTTCTCATTGAAAAAAAATCCTCAAGGCTGATGGTGACTCACTGTTCAAAATGGGGTTCTCTAGTGTCTTGGCCCCAGGCTTCAGCTGAAGCCACTCCTATGTGGGGTGCCCTGGGCCCCCCTCAACGCCACACACTAGAATATTTAAGTGCAGACCTGGCTGGCAGCTTGGTGAGCAGCCTGGATGGCTGAGGGAGAGGGGCGGCTTCACCTCGCTGCCCACCAACGCAGCAGATCTCCCCCGTTTGTTCGACTGCAATGGCCCCAACCTGGGGTGGAAGCTGGGGCAGAAGCCCGCGGAGGCCACAGTTGTTAGAGGCTCTGTTTCTTGTGCTTTAGGAAAACACGAGGTAAATACTCATTAAATATGACTCTTGGATTTAAATGAAGTGAGTGAGCACCTTTAGCAAAAAGCACATTGGGCTGGGGAGGTAGCTGAGCAGCAGAAGTGCCTGCCTGGCAAGCACAAGGTCCCAAGTTCAACCCCCAGCATGGAAAAGAGGAGGAGGAGGAAGAGGAAGAGGAGAAGGAAAGCACATTGTTTTCACATGAAAAATGCCAGCTTCATCCAGTAAATAGGAAAAAATTCCTAATATGAATTAAATTAGCACACAATCATAAATGTGTCCAGCAGGTTTTAATTGTAGTGCCAGCATGTTACTATGTAGTACTTGTACCACATCTCCATTTCCTCCTGAGATGGTAGGAAGGGAGAGGGGAGCAGGCAGATCATAGAACCATCTGACAGCTTCGACGGAAAGACACAAATTATTTATCGCAAGTCTTGCTGTGGAGCCAGCTGTGTATCTTTCCCCCGAAGATCTTACATTGTCATAAAATTGAGCAAATGAGTTCGTAGAAGTGTTCTTCTCCTTTTGAAGCACAGTCTGGGCCCTGGTGTGTTTGTCTCAGCAGTGGGTAGCAAGCAGGAACTCAGTGAGCTGCGCACGCTCTGCTCGGGGTGTGTGGCGGTGGTGTGGTGGCCCAGAGAGCTGCTCCCCGCACTCTTCGGCTGTGCCACGTGCCCCTAGAATTGCTTGTAGACCTAAGAAGAGAAAGAAGACACCACATGCCTGCCTGTACCCCATAGCCTGGTGCTGTTTGCATGGGAATGAGAGGCCGGCAGACTGGGATTTGAGAGAGAGGTCGGGACCAGCAGCTCCGTGGCTGGCCGTACCACTACTTCCCCCGCTGCTCTCCAGTGAGCTCAGATGATTTATTTGCACATCACGGCTAGAAAACACGGATCTCTTGAACCCAGCTTTCGTGGATCAGAGCTGGAACTGTCTTAGCCTCCACCCTAGGCTTCTGTCACCAGTTCAGGTCCATCTGGCCTGTGGACAGAAAGCAAGAAATATTTATTACTCCACATAATACACACCCAACTTATTATGCACCTAGTGCATGATAAAGGTCTTGAAGTTGGGGTCCTCCCTCTGAGACTCTGAGACACTTCCTTATGGAAACTTAACTTTGTTTTACTCAAGACTTATGTTTTTTGTTTTTTGTTTTTTTTTTATTGCTCTCCCTAAAGAAGCAGCCAGAGGGAATGGCAAGCAGGAACACAGTTGGATGCGGAGCCCAGGTCTCTCCGTCCATTTGTTCACTTAAACAATTATTGAAGGGCAAGACTCATCTCATTAGCTGCGCTCACGGCTAGGGCTGGCCCTTGGGGACCGCGCCTGGAGGAGGACCCAAGGGCCCAGCCGCAGTCCTCCCGGCTCTGCTGTGCTGTGCTGTGCTGTGCTGTGCTGTGCTGTGCTCAGTGGTGCGTAGGGGTTCCCAAATGTGCGTGTTACTCCCATCGTCCGACTCTACACACACCCCCAAATAATAAATTGATCAAGAATCCACATATGCTTGTCCAAAGGGGAACTTGACATTCCAGGCATTGGGCTTTGCTTCACCGTGGGGCGCTCAGAATCGACAGCCCCCGAAGTCACTTTCGTTTTCACATCTGGTGATGATCTCATGGTCCCAAAGAGAGGTTATCAGAAGAACACAATAAACTATGTGCTTTTCGCTTTCTTTCCTGTTGTCTCCTGCAACAGATCAATGGGGAAATTAAATAAACAGACGAAAGCAGAGCGCCACCTAGTGACCCGCACGGGCCACGGCGATTGCCGAGAGAGGAGTGGCAAGGCGGTTCCAGTATTGATGGAGTCACAAAAATCGTTCATTAAGGCAATTTAATCTTTGCTATTAAATGTCCTTTCAATTCATTTGGGGTAATTAAGATGCAGTTAAAGTGATTAAAGTCTAATTACTTATGCCAGACAAAGACATATTTGTCACACTAATGCGGCTAACTAAAGACTCAGAAAGAAAGTTAACATTTGCTTCCGCTGACGCCACTGGAAGACTCAGTTCCTCTTTTCATCATCAATCCAGTGAGCCCTGCTAATGTAGCGGCACTGCGCGGGCTTGAAGCAGGGTGGCGCCGGTCGGGATGGGCGCCTGAGTCAGCTTCCCGCTCCGCGTCCCCGCTGGCCCCACCCCTACAGTGGTCTGGAGGCCTGGGCTTCCCTAAGACATTCCAAGAGGGGAGCCTCTCAGGAAGCACTCCCTGCCAAGCTGCAGAGGCGCTGGGTGGAAAGATGGTTTTAGGTGCAAACCGGTCCTTGGGCTGGAGAGGAGGCTCCGGGTGGACAGCAGAGGTTCCGGACAGGCTGGATGGGAACGGGCCCTGCCTAGGCTGCCCCACGCTGGACCGCATGCCCCTCGAAGAGCGCAGTGCGCAGTGAACTGGTCTCTTGCGGATGTTTTCCTGAGTTTCCATGCAACACGCCCTTCAGTCAGGACCCTTTAGTCACCAAAACCGTTTTGCCATGGTGGCCCCAGGCCCCAGTGCTCAGGACAGCTTGATGATGAGTATGCAAAAAGGGACAGCGAGCCCGAACCTCATGAGCGTGAGTTTTGCCTTTCTCCCAACGTTTTCTTAGGGAAGCGCCCAGCATTTTCCTGGGGTGCAGGGATCAGCGAGGTGACCAGTCCTTCGCTCCAGGAGACCTGCGCCTTTTAAGTCCGTGTGCAGCCATGACCATGAGGTGGCTTCCTCCCCTGTACATCCCCTGGACTTGGCCCGCGAACGTCACAAGCAGAGATGCTAAGGTCAGCAAATAGATCGGCCTTCATCCACACAACCCTGCCTTACAAATAAGTTTGCTAATTGAGTGGATATTTAGAGTCCTTACTTGTTTGGGGGATCCTGCTATGCCATCTTAAATTACCAGGGGTAAAAAGAAAGCCCTCCGGATGAAGAGTCTGCGCCGAAGAGAGGTACCTGTAAGCACTCTCGCGCAGTAGTCATTTGACCTTCCTGGGCCTCTGTCTCCATCAATGCAAAATGGGCCTGGCCCCAGAGTCCCCTTATGGGCCCCACACTGTGACTGTGTACCCATGCTATGGCCCAGTGGCACCCTTACCCCATCTCAGTGCAGTGTCTGTCCCAGTGTTAGGACACAGGCTCAGGCCCAGCTCCAGTACCGTCTCTGCCCAGCTTCTGCCTCAGTGTCTGGAGGAAGCAGCCAGCTAGCCGGCAGTACCATGAGCTATTGGTAAGGGAAAGCTTCCCTGGAGCTCTTACCCCGCTGCCCAGAGTGGAAAGTGCCTTGCTCTGACACATCTAGCACGTTGACTTGTTCGTGTACCAGGGAGACCATGGCAGCAAACCTTCTTGAGCATTTGGTGACCGCAGACAGCCCTCTGCAGCATGCGTGCTGGGGGTCCGCCAAGCTCTGCTCTAGAAAACTCCCAAGTCTTCCTGCAGCCGTGAGGAGATGCCAGAAGCACCCTTCCCAGGAGCAGCAGCCGGAGCAGCCTCCGTGAGGGATCCGCGGGTAAATAACGACGGGCTCCAGCAGCCCAGGAACTCACCGAGATGGAAACAGATGAGCTGGGACTGCACTCAGCAGCACAAATGCACAGCAGGAACAGTCTTAAGTTGTAAAAGTAGACCCATGGTGGCGAGCTGTGCCAGAGCAGGGCCATTTCTACAAAGCTCAAAAGCAAGCAAGGTTAAGCAATTTCATGTTTAGGGCTGTGTGTGTAAGTGATGGGAACTATGAACAGCACAAGCGGCCTGGTGTGAAAGCGGGTGTGAGCACCTGTGCGTGTGTGCACAGGGCTCTGGGCCACTGCCGGCACTGCTGAAGAGGGAGAAGCAGCCACGGGCTGTCCACCAGGAGCCAGTGTCCTGGTCTTCGCTGGGCAGTGGCTTCCTGAGTCCTGTACTGCTTTATGTCTTTTGTGACACGTTGCTTCGCAGGCAGCCACTTATAGGACCCTGGGGAGGCAGAGATTGGCCCGAACATTGTGGTCCAAGTAAACCTGAGCACAACCTGCTCTGAGTTGGCCCTCATACAGGTCCTGCCCCAGCTCATCACCCCTCCCTTGGAACCCTGTCATGGCAGAAAGTAAGGCACCCAGAGAAATTTCCTCAGCTTCAGAAAGGACGGTCAGAACCCAGGGCCTCGTGCACACGGGCGAGCGCTCATCCTGGGCCGCAGCCCGAGAGCCGATCCTCAGTTTTCAGCATATCTGCTCCATAGGTTGCGTGCTCTGCGCTGGAGCTGGGGTGCTTCTACCCAGCAACCCCTCAGGCTTTCTTTCTTTTCCTTCCTCCCTTCCTTTTTCTGGTAGGAAAAAGGCAAATAGCTGCTCACTTTTTTTCATTTTAGTGTGTGATTTTATGTATGTTTTGTGTGTGTTTCGTGTGTATGTCCTTGGAAGGAGAACGGCTTCTTTTTCGGTTGTTGGTTTGGTTTGGATTCTGCTGAGCTGGAAATTGAGCTCATTCCTTTGCACTGAGCTTCGCCCCCAACTCCTTTCTTTTCTTTTACTTTTTTGTTTATTCCTTGTTTTTAAAGTTATGGGGGTTTGGGGTTTTTTTTGTTTTTGTTTTTGTTTTGCAGCACTGGGGATCAAACTTGGGACCTTGCACTTTCCAGGCAGGCTTTTGCCACTGAGCTATATCACCAGTCCCCTTTTCTTAGAAAAGGCTTGAGACAGGATTCTGCTAAGTCACTAAGTGGCCCACCCTGGGCTCAAACTTGTGAGCCCCCCTCTGCCTCCCGGAGTCCTGGGGTTGCAGGTGTGCAGCACACCGCCTGGAGCCTGCGCCGATGGGTCACATGGTCCAGCAGGAGCCTGACAAGCTGTGGACAGCATGGGTTTCTGAAGGGCCAGGAGCCTGCCAGTCTGGTTCTCCCCTGTACGGGTCTGTAACGGTTCCCTCCTGTGGGTGGCAAAGCTTCCCCAAGGCAGTGGCTTTCCGTTGTCAGGGTGTCACAGGACTCTTCCAGGTCAGATCAGTAGGGCCAGTGGGGGAGAATATACTATATGTCATTTTGTAGAAAGCTTCCCAGGTGAATTTAATATAACTTCACACTGAGAATTAGAATATTGGCACTGAGAACTTAAGAACATTTTTATTTTTTGTTTGCTTTTTTGAGACAAGGTCACACTGTGTAGCTCAGGCTGGCCTTGAACTCATTAAGTAGTCCAGTTGGTCTCAGACTTGCAGTGATCCTCCTGCCTCAGCCTCCACAGTGCTGCAGTTACAGGTGTGAGGAAGAAGTCAGCACACTGGTGACTGGTGGCAGTGCTTCTAGGGCTCTGACAGCGATTCCCTTGTTGCAGATTTTTCCTGAGAGAAAAGTGAGTGTGTGTGAAAGCTGTTCAGAGTATAAACTGATGAGTTATTTCTGTCTACACACAGCTCCTTATTTTACAGTAATGCAGCATGCAGATGTGGCTGCAGCGCCATGTTTTGGCTTCTAGCAGATGGTCTGAGGTATCACTGAAATGCAACAGGCCACATTCTTAAATGCACGGTGTGAGGGGCCTCAGCGTCCGCACCACAGGAAACTCCGCCGCGCCCAGGTTACGGGCGCCCCATGTCCTTCTCCCCAGCTCCGGCCTGTCACTCTCTAATCCCCCACTTCCGTCTCCGACCTGTCACTCCTTCAGGCAACCACAGGCTGGCTTGCTGTTGTTACAAGTTAATTGGATTCTCTAGGATTTAAATGGAAGAATGCGCTCCCTTTGCGGCTGCCTTTTTCACCAGCAGAAATCTCTGGAGCTGGCCTGTGTCCTGTGCATCCGCGGCTCTGCCTGCGTTCTTCCTGCCCAGTAGTCAGGGACTGAGGCGGCACCAGAGGGCCTTGGCTTCTGGCAGGGGCAGGCTTTCCAGCGAGTTCTCCGTCGCGCTGAGCATGTGTTGGTTTGGGTCCTGCTGCGGTCAGGACCCCGCCGTGGGCGACCCTGTCTCATCACTTGCTGTCCATTTCCCAGGCTCAGGCACTTGGCACTTTAAGTGCAATCTTTTTTAAGAACACAGACTCTTCTCTACGGCAGAAGCATGCTGTAGCAGCCGAGGGAATGGCTTGTGAGACTCACTGGGTGCCGGGCTGCCCCTCCCGCGTGGCCGGGCTGTTCTATTCCCCAGGGTGGTGGACGTTTT
>NDGN011453685.1:2337-12684 GCA_002564285.1 Tympanoctomys barrerae
CCCTCGGCCTTCCCTGAGGCTGCTACTCACTGTCGCCATGGATGAGGCAGAGGAGGGCGGGAGCTGAATCCTCAAAGTGCTGGAGACGTGCTTCAACTTTAAGCCCAACGTGGCTGGGGAGGGCAAAGCTTAAGGCTAACCTTCAAGTGGACAGAAATTAAGGCAGGAGAAGAGTCCCAGAGAAGAGGTTTGAAGTGACTCTTTTGGATGTTGTTTAAAAAGGAAGCTGTCCCACTTTCATTTTTCACTCTGGGGACATCGTTGGCATTATTATCAGAACTCACAATGGCTGCGGAAAGTGACAGCCATCATTAGAATAAACAGTCCATTTCTGAGGCACCCGTTGAGAGTCTGTTCCCAATTCCTGTCCAATCACTACGTTATAAATAACAAAGCCATTAAGTCTTAATGTCATTGGACTTTTTCAAAACAGCTCTGGATCCTTCCTCAGCAGCTGTGTTTCGGGAAAAGAAATAAGTGTAATAAATGGTTGCAAAAGACAGTAGTTACATTTGATATAGATATTTGATGGAAATGGGCTTTTTGAATAGGGCCCAAAGAAAGAAGTCATAAAGAAAAAGATATTGACAGGTCAGATGGGACAGAAACTAATAATTCTGAATGTTAAGACGTGGAGACATATAGGTGTGTGCCCCCCCACACACATACACACACAAGTGAAAACCTGGAAAAAAATCTGCCTGTGGCAAAAGATGAGCATTTCTCATGAACACGGGGCATCTGGAAATCAGTGAGTGAAACAGGAGGGAGATGTCACACGACCCCCAGGTGCAGGGTGAACTCACTCCCGGGCGCCTCTGCGGCAGGACGGCTGGGGCTCTCAGGTGCTGACTTGGATTTCTTACTGCCAGAGTAGCTTCCAGCAAGCTTTGGCTAACTCCTCCCTTCACGTTAAAGTGTTCTTGTATATTTGGTTTGTAGTTTCTGATAACCAGAGTTGGAGCGACTCACATTCAGTTATGATTTATTTACCTTCCTGGATCGATCAAATCAGGACCTGCACCATGTGTATGCCCCTCCTTGAAATGTCCTTGTGTGGTGGCATTGTATGAGAGAATCACTTGGGGTTATTTAAATAACATGTCGTATATTCCTCTTGCGTGGCCTGGGGGATTGCAGCCAGGGCCTAAGCAATAGCCCTGAGTGACTGGGATTCCCTAGAGGACCAAATTCAACACAAAATGCACATGTCACCTCATACAAGGGGTGGGCTGGTGGGGTCAGGAGAGGAAGAGTCCTAGTGGCCACTGCCAGATCAGAGATGAAGAATGCAGAGTTCTGGCCTGTGTTGCAGAGCTGCAGGACTCGGCAGCAGCTGAGGCTCAGAGGCCTGGAGCTCACTCTAGCCTCCATGCAGGAAAGGGGAAGGGTGCACTGGAGGGGGCTGAAGTCAGCTCTGGAAGGCCGGCAGGCAAAGGCATGGTAGAGACCTGCACACCTCAGAGGAGAGAAGGACACTTCCTTCTTTCCCTTTTTTCTCCATCCATGCTAGAAGCCTATTGGTTGGTGTCATCCATATCCAGGGCAGGTCTTTCTCCTCAATTTGCTGGCCTACGTGTCAATCATCCACAGACACTGGCAACTTCTTAATCGGCTAAGCAGTGCTTACTCAGCAGATCCCAAAGAGTAATCACAGCTACCTTCCAGGCTTTGATGTCTTCTTATAATAAGACACAGACAAAGACACTTTTAAAAACTTCTGGCCCACGCAAATGGCAAGCAATTCATCATAAGCACTTCATGAGCATGAAGCAGACTCTGCTCGTTGCCATTTAGTTTGATTCTTGCAACTCTGCAATGGGCAACTTCACAGGCATCTGCAGGATGGAGGGCTCGGATCCTTCCCTAGGTCCCGCAGCAGAGGGGGGCAGGGCAGGGAGGGGTCGCGGTGCCCATCAGCTCACTCAGCCCTGCATCCTGCCTCTCGCAAGCATCCTTCAGTCGGCCAAGTGGAGCCAGGGCCCAGGTTGGCTTGCAGGGCAGCGCTGCGTGACTGCATCCCCACCCCCACCCCGAGTCCTCACTGTGGCGTCCTGCTGTTGGACAGCAGCAGGGGAAGGCGCTGGCTTTCTGTCTTTGGCTTGAACTGGGCACGTGAGAACAGCTAGAGATGTCAGCTGTCCCCAACCGGCTGAGAGCCAGCGTCCTCGCAGGGCTTCTTCCATCCTAGGACCCACGTTCCTGCCCTAGTGCCCCTGGGAAGTTCTCACAGCTCCCAGGGCAGAGCAGCAAAATATTCTCCCTGGCCCACCATCGCATGGCCTTGGTGGCCAGTAATGCAGCTGCTGGGCATCTGCCCCATTGAAGGCTCTCCCACGCAGGCCACACGTTGGCTGGCCAGACATGGCCAGCGTGCCAGCACCCGACTCCCAGCAGGAGCAGTGTGAGCAGCCCAGATCCACCCCATTGGGGGAAAACACGTGTCACTGGTTCAGGACACACAGGCACTGAGTCCCCCACATTCAGCAGCACATTCTGAACTCCTTCCTAGGGACAAGGGCTGTGAGTTTGGCACTTCTGGTGTGCAGCCAGAGCTAGTGAGCAGACAGCATTCAGTCCCCAGAGTCACAGGAAAGCACAGGCAAAACAATTCCCAGAAGGGCCTGCACTTGCCTGGTATTACGGGGCGAAAGTCTCCCTTGAGCACAGGAAGCGAAAACAGGAATGTTCCATCCCTAGGGCAGACGCTCCCACAGCACGTGCACCTATGCACACACACACACACACACACACACACACACACACACACCAGCACTCCTCAGCCTCTACGCAAGCAGTGTTTTGGGGAAATGAGTTGGGGTTCACAGGCCTGGGTTTTGCCCTGTGCGTGGCCACTAGGAGACACAAGGAGGGCGCTCCACCTTCACTAATAAGCCCAGGTAGTGAGTCAGACAGCTCCCGCCAGTGTGCAGGATTGTAGCCTTTCTTTCCTGCCATCAGGACCTGGAAAAGCAGCTGTCTCCGTGAGTGGTGACCAAACGAGAGACCCTCGATTCCCAGGGAGAGGTTGCTCTGTGCGTGGTCAGGTGGCGGCTGCTGCTTTGTCCAGAGGAGCTGGGTTCTCCTTTCAAGTCCCGGTTTTGCAACCAGAGCAGATCCCAGTGCAGGCCCCGGGCCTGCGCATTGCAAGGAGAGACGACAACAGCTGCCTTCACCTGAAGCGGGGACCAGGCTGAAGGCCATTCGCATCCTCCTGGCCCCTGAATCCCACCATTCTCCACCGTACTTGCAATTCCTGAACCCAAACCTTTGTCCCAAGGTGTCTGGGTTCTGGGGCGCGCAGCAGGGCACGGCCCAGGCACCCAGAAAGCTTGGCCGTGGGCAGGCAAGCACCAACCCAGCGCCCTCAGCTCCGGGGCGGCTTCACAGTGTTCTGCTGTGCCGCCCTGCAGGCCCGCCCTCTCCGTGAGCCCTGTGCCAAGGCAGAGTACACATGAGTACACATCAGCCCTTGACTAGGAGGACACTGCCCGACGGTCCTGCCTCAGACCCAGGCCCTCTCCTGGTGCTGGGGGCCTCTTGTGACCACCTCCAGAGGCCGAGAATGTGGGCTGAGTGGGGCCAGCTGACTGCTTAGAGAGCACGAGAGGAAAGAGGGACGAGGCACACCTGAGATCCCCACATTTGGGACAGGGGACTCAAAGTTCATGCCCAGCCTGGGCAACCGCAGAACTTAGCAAGACCTGTCTCAAAATGAAAGCTTGAAAAATGGGCAGGAATGGAGCTCACTGCGAAGGACTTGGGTTCAATCCCCGATACAGGGGACTGCCAGTCAGTACAAGGGGGTATCCTGGTGTCCGAACAGGAAGTATGTGGAAGCGTCTGCACAGGGGCTCTGTCCAGGGGCCTACACAGGGGCTCTGTCCAGGAAGCTACACAGGGTGTGTGTCTGAGTGTGTACACAGAGGATGTGGGGCCGGGCGGATTACATAGAGGCTCTGTCCAGTGTCTATGCAGAGAATATGTCTGGGTGTCTACATAGGGGCTCTGTCCAGGTCTCTACACAGAGGGCGTGTCCAGGCATCTACGGGGGGCTCTGTCCTGGCGTCTACCAAGGAGGTGTTTGGGTGTCTACACAGGGCATCTAGGCAGCTCCTGGGGCTGACAGCATGTGCTCTGGACCAGCTCAAATGGCACAGTACCAAGGAATGACTGAGGCCCACTGAGGAAAAGCCCAAGGGAGGAGGCAGGACCACAGGAGCCTGGGCAAAGCCAAGGCCAGGGACCCCAGAGCCCAATGTCGCCGTATAGCCAGCCTGACTGGTGCCTTCTGGGGGCTGTGAGAGATCATGGAGAAGGCGCCAAGCCCCAGGTGACTGCACAGACCCAGAGCCAGGGACCCCGGCGGCAGCCTCCGCCCTCGGCCTTCTCTGCATCTCACAAGACCAGCGCCACAGGCTCCAGGTGGGAGGAGAGCCCCAGAGCAAGGGCCATGCCAGTGAAGGGACCGTCCTCAGGTGAGAAAGGACAAGTGCCCCTCCAGTGCCCCGCTGCAGGGCAGGCGTCCTCACATTCGGAACTCAGGAATCCTGCTCGCACGTGGTCGGATGCCCACTGCCTAAGAGTCCAGCGGTGAGCAAACCACGTGCAGGGAGCATGCCCGTGCGGCCGGACTCCGCCTCCGTCTGGGGCGCGCCTGTCTTAGGGGCTTCCTTGTTGCTGGGCCGAGGACCCAAGATTTGAGCTCGGGCTTCCAGTTGTGGGGGGCAGAGCCTGGTGGAGGAAAGGTGCTGGCCAGGAGCAGCCAGGGGGAAGGGTGCGGGGAGGAGCCGGAGAGACCGGAACACCTCTTCCAGGGGCCCTCCACCGCTGCCAGGCTGGCCCCGCCCCCAAGGCACGGTCCCCCCCCCCAGCTCCTCCCGGGTGCATCCACGTGGCACCCACAGTCCAGCAGCTCCCCAGCACGGGAGAGTTGGGAACATCTCAGATCAAACCCTCACACTGCTGCACAGGAAGGGGAAGCAGTGGCGCCGCTGGGCAGCCGCTCGGACAGCTCAGAGCTTCACCCGCCGCCCGGGGAAGATGCGCCGCGTCTCCAGCTCCCATAAATTACCAGGTGTACTTAGGCAGCGGGCTCATTGATTTATAATGTGGTCCATTTATAAAAACCAAACTTATTTCACAGATGACAGCCGCAGCTCAGAGGGCTCTCGAAGTGAAGGTGGCCCACAAATTATGCAGAGTTTTTGTCTGGAGCAAATTATTCATGGGGACTGCAGTGTCAGCAGGAGCTCCGACTCCCATCCATGGGATGGAGGCAGGGACTGAGGAGCGGGCGGGCGGGCCGGACCAGTGCGGGCTCTGGGTGCAGGACAGGCGGGCACGCGTGTCCAGAAGTCTGAAAAGCAGCTTGGGGTGCCCGAGGCAAGGTGGGCGGGTGAGCTCTCAGCGCAGAACAAAGCACCCGAACCCAGCCTCTGCAGTCAGGGCCGTCCATCATTTCAGGGTCTGGGGATGGAGGGTGGGCGGCGCTCTGCTGGCTCTTCAGCAAAGCATCCGACACTCAGTGATGCTTTCCCTGAGTGGGGACAGGGATCGCACAGGGGTGTGGCCGTCGGGACCTGCAGAAAAGGGACCACAGGGAGAAGAGCAAGAGTGGAGCTGGGGAAGGGGACCCGAGGAGACAGAGAAGAGGAGAGGCCACAAAGAGGCGGAGAGCAGCTCCGGACACCTGGCACGTCTGGGCCTCTGCACCTGTGGTGGGAAGGAAGGGGACAACCTGCAGCACTCAGCTACGGCCAGGGAGACGGGCTCAGCCCTGGCCCCCTTTACCCTGGGGACACCGAGTGACCGACCGGAGAGCCCCAAGGAGCTGGGCTTTGTCTCTTGCTGGGTTCCCTGGAGAGGAGGGAAGGCAGGAGAGACAGAAAATCTGCATGGAGAGTCAGGGGCTTCACCGGAACGAGGCCCAGAACGAGGTCGCGGACTGATCCAACCTCCCAGCTTTACTGAGAAAAGCACTGTGTCCTGCTGAACGTGGCTTTGCATTTCAGAGTAGAAAGGTGAAAGCTAATTATGCAGAATTGATCCTGGGCACTCCTCCTCGGTCCCTGTGCCTGGGGTCAGGAGTGACGGTGCTGAGTCGACTTGTAGGCAGCTGAGTCACACAGAAATATTATAGGGTCAGCCAGGGCGAGGCTCTCCACGGAGCCGGTGAAGAAGGGAGACCTCGCAAGTGCTGGAGAGACACAGCCTCCGCTGTGGGCCAGACCTGGGGACAAAAGCTAAAGCAAATGTGCCCGTATACCAGGCGCTGATACTCTGAATAGGTACCAGTCACCTTTAAGAAGCCAGAGAGAGTCGCTATCCCAGGCCCCCACGGGAGGAACCCATCCTGTATCCACGCCCACTTGCTACATGACTCACTTCATTAGATCCCAAATTAACCAGTTTCACCTGAGCAATTGTGCTTGTAATCTCATTGGTTGACCGTGTTTTGTCCTGCCTGGTGCCCACCTACCAAGTTCCCTTTTTTCCCCCACCTTGCACCTGCCTCACCTCTTGATTTGCTCTATAAAAATCCCTAGAAAAGCAGGGTCCTTGCAACTCGCTTGGGTTCTCTCTCTCTCTCTCTCTCTCTGATAGAGACTTTCTTTCCACCAATATATTCTGCTGTTTGATACGTTCTGGCCTTTGCATGCACTGCTGAGTTGTCATGGTGGTCATCTAACATAGCAGTGGACTGGTCACCACTCCCTGTGCCTGAGGCCAGCATGGCAGTGCTGAGTGGACTTGTAGGCAGCTGGGTCACACAGAAATATTACAGGGTCAGGCAGGGCGAGGCTCTCCGAGGAGTCATGGGGCGCCAGAAGCAGGGTTTGGTTTTTTGTTTGTTTGTTTTTTGTGGAACCAGGGTTTGAACTCAGGCCCTTGCGCTTGCCAGGGAAGCGCTTATTCCACTGAGCCATCTCTCCGGCTCTGCCAGAAGCAGGTTTTGTCCATCACCTCAGCATGCCTAGCAGACCCAGGCTCCAGCTGCAGAGGGAAGAGGAGGACGCTGGAACTGACCCTGCAAATGTCCACTGAGAGTCCAGGGAGGAGAGCTGTCAGCATGGAGGGCACGCAGGGAGGAGGCCCTCAGGCACCAGAGCTGTGCGCCCTGGTGTCCTGCCTCCGGGCCAGGGGCTGAGTCACTTCTCTGCTCTGTCAGCCACCCAGTCCCGGGGTTTCGCTAGAGCAGCAGAAGCCGGGGCAGTCCCCAGCATGCACTCGACTCCCCCCACCATGGGCTGCTCGGCCAAACCCACGACCTTTCCCTCCTGAACAGCGAGGCCTCCCAGGGGGCTTCGCCTGGGGACAGGGGCTTCTTTTCCTTTCTTTGCTCCTTGACGCTGGAAAAGAAAACTGGCAGCAGAGACCTCAGCACCCGAGAGCGGGCAGCACAGCACCGCGTTCTGTGAGGGTGGATCGCATCTCACAGCGAAACCCTTCACACCGCTTCCGTCACAGTCAAAGGCGACCGGGGTGCTAGTGCAGAGGTGACCTTGCTCCAGTTCTATCTCATTGTCCACTTAGCAGAAAGGGGTGGACATTGGCCAGCAGCCCTGGGAACACGAAAGCAAGAATCCAGAGGAATTAATTTTCCTCTCAATCATTTTTTTATGGTGACTTCTACATATAAAACTTGGAATGGTTGTCCAGTCGGGCAGTGACAACATCTTCCTTTAAATTGTATGGATTTCAGTTTAAAATAGTGGTTCGATTAAACAGGAAAGTATTTTATTAAATTTAAAATGCCACCCATTATGAAGCAAACTGTCCCTTAATTGATCATCAAGCTGCAAGGCCAACTGCCAGCTCAGCACTAGCGCCCTCCTGAAGATGGGGACACACGCTCACCCCAGAAGCTGCTTCCGGAAGCCAATACTGGCTGTGGAAGTGGGCAGAAGTGTGCTACAGAACTGCGGTGAAGGAGCCTGACCCAGGAAGTGTGCCAGTGCTGGAGTGACCCCCACAGCCATTTGCAGTCAGCCAAGGAAGTAGAGAGGGCAGCAGAGGTGTCCAGGGTGCCCTGAAGCACCCCCAGCACCGCAGCCACCCAGTGTAGTTGGCAGAGCTTCCTGAGGTGTCTCCAACGTCACTCCAAGGTGTTCCAGGAGACCCCGCCGAGTCCCTCTTAGGCACTGCCTTCTGACACCCAGGTCACTCCCGTCTTCCACCGCTGGCCCTTCCATGACGACACAACCCTGCCTTCCCTCCTGGCCACCTTGTCCACTGCAGAGTCGGCCCCTGGGTCTACAGGGAAGCTACTCTGCTGAAGGAAGTGGGCGGCTTCTGCCAATCTGCCTGTCCCCTGGCTCAGCCCTGAAGACATGAAGCACACGGCACAGTCGACCACGGCTCAAGGCTCCTAAGCCTAGAGTTCTTAGCTTCCACTTTCTGGAAAGAGCCAGCTTTGAGTATTTGGAGACAGATTCCACAGATGTCTCTCTGGTTCTCCCGTGGTCACCAGGCCAGGACTCAGCAGTCCTCACTCTCGCTGCGATAACCAGAGGTGAACAGAGGGAAGCCCTTCGGTTTGTCCTTGTGTGAATGAAATCTGTGTGAGACTGGGCTGTGATCCACGTCCACGCCACAGGAAATTGAACATCAGGGAGCGGCAGCCAGGGAGGCCTGGGACGAAACCCATCCAATTACCGTGGAGTTCGACTTGAATCCGAAAGAAGCTCCTTAATGAGCTTGGCCAGACTGCAGGTAATGGCGAGGTTAAATTGGCTTCAGATTTTTATTTTACTCATTGTGAGATAACTGATTTCAAATATTGAACTTCCTTCAGAGGAACAATAAATTACTTTTTGAAATATAGATTATGCCAATAGTGGATGAGCTGGATATAATTGGGATCCCAACGTCCCAGGAATACATTGTAGTGTGCATTTCTCTAGAAATTGAAACGGGAGGGGGGATACGGTGGTAAAGGGGTGCTGGGGGCAATTATCCGTGCCCTGAAGGTGCTGTGTAGGTACATTACGTGAAATCACACGGAACCAAAGGGGCTGAGCGTTCTTGGGGAGAGGGGTCCTCCGAGTGTAAAGAAAAACTGGAAATGGATTGAATACCCAAGCTTGACTGCCTGGGACAACGCTGGCAGTGTCACTACGCCAAGCCTTTCCAACCACTATGGCGGTGCTCTACAGGGCCCAAGAGCAAACCAGGGGTGGGACCTCTCCAACAGATACTTGGAGGCTGCAGTTCTGTTTTGTGGAAAACTATAGGGAGAATGAAGAAGACACTGTTCTCCAAGAACGGTTCCTAGAGGCGGGCCTATCAGGGATCCAGGCAGAATTCCTCTGTGGAGGACACCACATCTTTACCTGCTCTGGGATAACAGCTGGCTCCCCTGGACAGGCAAACATGAAGCTTAGATTCACTTGGGCAAAGAGAGGTGGAGACAAAGGGGACAGGCCGCTCCGTGCAATCATTTTTGTTGTTGTTTACTGCAAGACGGCCACGTACTCGGCCCCTCTCTTTTCCAGGGTACCAGCAGGGCAGCTGTTGCAGTCCTGCTCGAATGCTAATGAAAAGCTGCCATAGCACACTGGACAGGGAGGGATGCCACATACAAAATACAGGGGGCGTAGGGCAGGGAGCTGGGGTGTGGGGGAGCGCAGGTGAGGTGGGCAGGGTAGGGCCTCCCGGAAGGTGGCATCCAGTAGGAGTGGCTTGTGCAGGAGACAGCATGTGGCAGTCGGGGGGACAGGCTCCCAGATAGACATGTCATTCCACAGACCCTGCACTGCTTGGGAAACCCTCCTGCACACAGGGAGGTACTCAGTAGGGCCCCTCTCCTGCACCTCTGATACCATTGTCGCTGTCCCTGAGGTGCAGGTGTCTCCAGACACTGCCAAAGGTCCCCTAAGGGGCAAAACTTGTGGTGGCTGAGCCACTGAGCTAGAGGAAGCATCGGGTAGAGGGACAGTGGGTCAGAAACACAGCTAGGTCCGGACAACCGTGAGACTAGCATGCCCAGAGGAGACAGGACCTGTCCCCACGTGTGGCCTCGGAAGGCCTGGGTGTCGCTCAGGCGTGGTCCCTTCAGGGCCGTGCCCTACCCTGCTCCTCCTGCTCCGAGCCATTGTGAAGGTCACCAAAGGCCCCTATGGCTGCTGGCCTCCTGGTAGGTTCAGCCAGCTGGAGTTACAAGTGGGAGACCCGAAGTCCTCCTGGTCCCCACGGGCCATCCATGTGCCTTGGCTCCGGCAGTGGCGATCCACGCCCAAGCCCAGTTCCGGGGACCACTTCCTCTTCCGCCCTCCAGGGTTTCTCTTGATCTTGCCCAGTCCCAGCATATACCACTGTCGACCTCAAGTGCCTGCTGCTTCCTGC